>OZJO01000129.1:10054-29402 GCA_900406225.1 Acrobeloides nanus
CTAAATTTTCAATACTGTTAGCATCTTCATTTGGGTCTTGAGTAACACCTGCGTTGTTTACCTAAATAAAATAAAGTTTCGGGGCCGAGCACTAGCGATTTCGATGATTTTGGTGTCAATCGTCTTCTCTCATCGTCCTATATAACTTTTGTTTTAGCATTGGGGGTTTAAATCTAACGTTTCCGAGATCGTCTGTACAAATAAATGGTCCATAGAGTCGTCTGTACAACAAAATGAAAAAATGCTTCCCGAGATCGTCTTACAACAAAATGACATTACACGTTTAATGTAGTAGGATTTTAAATGAGTAACTAGGAAATTTTTGGGATAGGGGTCGTTATAGCACGCCGGATTTTAGGAGTCTTAGATATGTGGTTTATAGCCTTTGTCGGGCCCATGTACTCTAGATACAAATTTGAAAAAATTTTTAGGTACTACTAAGGATTAACGACCCTAATTAACGTGATTTCTTTTCACAAAAATTTTTTAGCTTTTTTTCTTTGAAAATGATCTCTCTAGGGGTAACTTTATGCGGAAAATCGATTGCGCGCATTGACAAAACATGAAAATGAGTTGTTTTCGGAAAATGAGCTGTACAGTCAACCCTCGATTTAGTGACATCCCCAGGGAAGGATCACTAAATCGAATCGAAGAGAGGGTGTCACTAAATCGAGAATTAACTGTATATACTTCATAAGCATGTGATTCTTGTTCAAAATGTGGCTCTAAAGAGGTTGTGAATTACTTTGTTGTGTTTGCCTGATTTGCAAGAATTTTTCGAAAAATTTGTTTTCATGTTTTGTCAATGCGCGCAATCGATTTTCCGCATAAAGTTACCCCTATAGAGGTCATTTCCAAATAAAAAAGCTAAAAAATTTTTTGAAAAAAAAATCACGTTAAAGGAGTTGCCGCCCAGTACGCTTCTCGAAAAATTTTTTCTCCAAATTGCCTGATTTTTGGTATTCGGGGTTTTCATGCACGAGAAATCGATTGGCGCAAGTTCCGAAAAAATGTTTATGACCCCGTATCGGGGTACCCCATGTTCAACCCCCCCCCAAGTACCAAAATCACCCAATTTGGAGCCAAAATAAAAAAGTTGAAAAAAATTGGTTTTTTTAACATGGGATACCCCGATAAGGGATCATGAAAATTTTTTCGGAACTCGCAACTTGCGCCAATTGATTTCTCGTGCCCGAAAACCACCCCTTTAAGTGGAGTCATTAATCCTTGATAGTACCAAATTTTAACAAAAAGTATAAATCGGAAAATACCAGAATATCTAAACGACCAAATTTTTGAATTGTTTCATTGATCAAGTCTTCTATAAATCCAGGCTCATCAATAGAGCCTTGAATAGAAAGAATTCTATCTGTTGGTATATTTTTCTTCTTAATTAGATCAAATGTTTGCTAAAAAATTTTTTGGAGCTACGATACAATAGGGGGCCACCCACGTGAAAAAATCTTCAAAATTTTTTTTTGGAAATGACCCCTCTAGAGGTAAAAACATGTGGGGAATCCGAATTTGACATTTTCAAAGCGAAAAACGCTTCCCTGGTTCAAGGAAGACCTGTATATTGAAGCGAAAAGTCGCATTTTTGCGACTTTCCGCTTAAATACACAGGCCTTTCGGATCAGGATAGCGTTTTTCGCTTAGAAAATGTCAAATTCGGATTCCCCTCATGTTTTTACCCCTGGAGGGGTTACCAGAAAAATTTTTGAAAATGTTTTCACGTGGGTAGCCCCTCCAGTAACTCCAAATTTTTAAATTTTTTTCTACCTTCAAGCCATTTGAGTTTCGTCCAACGAGCACAACTGTTGCTCCTTCTTCAGCAAAATGAACTGCTGTTTCTTGTCCTATTCCAGATGATGAACCTAAAATTTAGTCAAATCCGGAAAAAGCTGTCCTTCTCTCCCTAAACCTCGAGTGCTGTGACATAACAACAGGTATAAAAACAAAATGTAGGAGGAAAATGTTCTACACAATAGGGGGGCCACCACGTGAAAAATTTTCTAAATTTTTTTTCTGGAAATGACCCTTCTAGGGGTAAAAACATGCGGGGAATCCGAATTTGACATTTTCGAAGTGAAACAATGCTTCCTTGATTCAAGGAAGACCTGTGTATTGAAGAGAAAAGTCGCAAAAGTGCTATTTTTGCTACTTTTCATTAAATACATAGGCCTTCTCTAGATCAGGGAAGCGTTTTTTCGCTTAGAAAATGTCAAATTCGTATTCTCCGCATGTTTTTATATCTAGAGGGATCATTTCTAGAAAAAAATTTTGCAAATTTTTTTATATGGGTGACCCCCCCCCCCTATTGAGCTCCAAAATGTACATAACCCCAAGTGTCTGTGATTAATTTAAAATTCCTCATTTAAACAATTACCTGTAACAATAACCACTTTATTTACAAAGCGTGCCATATTTGATAAGTTGAAAAAATCAATGTCGTTTTTCAACGTCGAACATTTTATTGACAAGTAGGCGAAAGCAGGTTTATGCAAATTTTATGATAATTGAGTTTCGTCCAACGAGCATAACTGTTGCTCATTCTTCAGCAAAAAGAACTGCTATTTCTTGCCCTATTCCAGATAATGAACCTAAAATTTAGTCAAACCTGGAAAAAGCTGTCCTTCTCTCCCTAAACCTCGAGTGCTGAGACACAACAACAGGTATAAAAACAAAATGTAGGAAAAAAATGTTCTACACAGGGCCACCCACGTGAAAAAATTTTCAAAAATTTTTCTGAAAATGACCCCTCTAGGGGTAAAAACATGCAGGGGAATCCGAATTTGACATTTTCAAAGTGAAAAAACGCTTCCCTGCTTTAAGGAAAGCCTGTGTATTAAAGAGAAAAGTCGCAAAAATAGCACTTTTGCGACTTTTCGTTAAATAAATAGGCTTTCTTCGACTCAATGATGAAAAATGAAATACAAAAAGATCATGCTTCGCCTTCAGGAGCCCTTGAAAATTAATCAAATTTGCTCCCCCATGTCAAAAAGCCACAAAAAAAGAAATTTAGAACATTTTTAGAATCTCCCCTCCCCTTCATTATGATGGGATCTAGAAAGTATACTTCAATATGTAGAGCACATATCACCCTCCCCCGAAATTTTTTACATTCTGCGGGCGAAAAAACATAAGGGATCAGCAGTGATTTTTTTCAATTATCCAAAATTTTATTTTCAAAAACCACCTTGGTTTTTTCGAAAATTTCCCAAATATTGGGCAAAAATATAAGGGGGTTAAGGTGATTTTTTTTATTTTTCAAAAAAATTTCAAAAATGACTTTGATTCCCTTATGTTTTTTTTCGCTCCGATAGGTGCGAAAATTTTTTATTGAAAATCTTTTTTTTTAAGCATTGTCGAATCTTGATAACACTTTCCTGAACCTTATTAAGGGAACAATGTGTGTATTGAAGCGAAAATAGGTTAATTCGGAACAGGGGAGCGTTCTTAAGTCCGGCAATGTTTCAATCGATTTCTCGCATAGAAAATCCTTTATAGGGCTATTTTGGTGAAGATTAAAAAATTGAAAACTTTTGAAAATCGCGAAAAATTGCAAAATTGACCTTTTTGGAGAAGACTGTTTTTTTAACGAAAATTTATTGAAACCCCTGAATTACGGCAAAAAACCAACGCCATAGGCGAATTTTTGTGCGCAAAATGCTTATTTAAAGGACCAGTCTAATAATTTACAACCATATGAAAAAATGATATATTCGGAAAGATCATGAAAAATGGAGCATTTTTTGTTTTTACGACATGTTCTGAATCGTTGTAGTTTTCGAGATAATTGCGTTTGAATTTGTTACAAGCTCTTCATTGTAATACACAAACTTTTNTTGTCTTTCTTTTTTCAAACTCGCCAAGACGAATAAAATGACACCAAATTTACCTAATTTGAACATTGTTTTGGGTTATTGAAACGAAAACATGAATCAGGGTTTTCGTTTCAATAACCTAAAACAATGTTCAAATTGGATAATTTTGGTGTCATTTTGTTCGTCTCATTTAGCTATAAAAAATTGCTACAATGTTCATTTTATGAAAATTTAAACGCAATTTTCTTCCTATAAAATGACGTCGAGGGCACATAGAAAAATCTTTTTTCTTCGCTGAAATATGATTTTTTCTTAAAATCAGTCGTATGGAAAGGGTTAAGGAAATGAATCCATGAGCTGAAAACAAGTTTGTTGAATTTCGCACGTAACTATAGCAAAGTTTTTTGTCATGACGTAGTTTTTTTTATATATATCTAGACGAATTTTTAATTTCCTTTTCCATTTCGTCCAATATTTGACAACCGAAAGTTCATTGTTTTATAGTGTATATTTTAATTTATTCAGAACACTGAAGCGTAAACTCGAACTCGTATATTTTTATCGATAAATTTTTGCAGATATTCATGGTTTAATTTAACACCCACCCTCTGGGGATGCATACGTTTGTTTTGTTTGTGGGGGTTTTTACTCTCATTTTAAAGGTTTTTGCTCGTTATCTTATGATAGATACAAGCTAGCAATTTAATTTTCACTTGGGAATTTTTTCAGCTCAATAGCTACACAATGGTGGGTCACTTGTAGGGTGTTTCACTAAAGAACATAGAAAAAAGGCCAAAAAACGAATAAGCGATTTTTAGTGAGGCTGACATCAGACAAATTTCTCAATAACTTTACGTTAATTTTTTTACTTGTCGATTTAATAGTAGTAGAGAAGTGTAAAAAAGAAGATGGCGTGGCGCTTTTTTCGAGGAAAAATCATTTTTCGAAAAAAATCGACTTTTTCGATAAAAAAAACCCCTATTTTTTGTAGAAAAATTTTAATTTGTTAAAATCTTGATGTTTATTTAAAAAACAATTTCTCCTTAGGAACCAGCGCCGCAGGTGCGAAAATTTTTTTTAATTATCATTTTTATGATACGGCAATCATATGTGTTTCAAATTCGCAAAGTCTGGCTCTTTCAGGTTTTTTAATAAAAACATCGTATATAGGGGTAGTTTTGGGTGAAAGCACGAATCCGGCTTTAGTTTTGACAGAGACATTACGAAAAAATCGGAAAAACGGAAAATTTCTGTTATAGTATAATGATTTTACTGCAAAAACATTTGGTGTGTGCTATTTTCGCGAAAACAAGGTGAAGGAAGCCTTTTCACGCGATGGGGATGTGCGCAATCGATTTTTCACCCTATTTTTACCCCTAGAAGGTCGTTTTTCAAAAAAAATTTTTTGGAGAAAGGGCCCTAATTTGCGCCCCCTTTAGCACCCATTATTATAACTTTAAACATTATAACGAAAAATAAATAAATTTATTTTTAAATTTTGAACTTCACCTGAGGATTTATTTTATCAAATAAACACTTTTTAATTGTCTGAGTTTTTTTTCATTTTCATCACGAGCCTTAATCTTTGCTGTGTATGTTAACTACATATGTTAATAACGCAACAGTAATGCATTTTGAACCGTTTTGTGTAATGAAGCGAAAGGTCTGATTTGATTAAAGTACAGTCAACGCTCGTTATAAGTCCCCGTCGGGAGGGGGAGACTTATAATGAGACCTTTGCTTTTTTAAGTAAAAATTCGACAATAAAATGTATATATCCATGGATTTTTGACCCGTAAAACACCTTAAATATGTAAAAATTATTTTTATGGAATTTTTTATCAACTATTTTTATGAAAAAACATCAACGAAAGTAACAAAAACAAAATATGGGAGAGCCTCGACATCATCGCCGCCGATGTCGAGGCAAGACGTCACCACAGGGTGATGTATTGCGTTCGGCACGTGCAAGATGTCACCACCCTGTGGTGACGTCTTGCACGTGCCGAACGCTTTTGCTATGGAATTTTTACTTGCCCCGTTCTCAAAAGTCTTCAAGATTAGCACCTTGCCCTGCATCGAAATTGCTTTGCACTTTTTTAATTGTCTGAGTCGCCATGGTGTCGCTAAATCGCAGAAGAAATATAACTAACCTATAAGTAGAGCATTAAATAATAAAATGCGATGCAAAAAAATTCTTGCGCTTGTTTTTTATTATGATTACGAAAACTTTTTGGGGGAGGACTTATAACAGAGAGGAGGACTTATAACGAGCGTTGACTGTATATACAATAGCTATTTCAATTCGTCAAAACTCTAAACATATACTCTTGCTGTGTTTTCTATTCGTGTTAAAGTATTGTAAATAAAATCACTTAAATCTTTATTTTGTACTAACTACATATGTTAAGAGACACTATCTCAGGAGTTCAAACAATGCCTTAAACAGTTCGATTATGCTCCAAATTGAATTTATTTAGTGAGATTGACGCATGGGAAAATTTTTTAAAGTCATTTCGAGTCAAAATTCGGGTTCTAAAAAATTCAAAACCTTATTCGAAGTTCAAAAACCCGATTTTACGTAAATTTTTGATTTTTCTAAACTGTCTAGAATTATCCTAGGTAATTTTTTCGGCCAAAATTTCAATCTGACCGATGTATTTCAACACGGAGAACATTTCTAGCGTGGTTTCGAACAAATCCGAGAAACTTCGATTTTTGGGCCATGTTTACAAGAGGGCACAGTTGGAGGGTTCGAAAAAAAATTTTTCTCGGATTTTTTCGAAACCACGCTAGAAACGTTCTCCGTGTTGAAATACATCGGTCGAATTGAAATTTTGGCCGAAAAAATTACCTAGGATAATTCTAGACAGTTTAGAAAAATCAAAAATTCAACGTAAAATCGGGTTTTTGAACTTCGAATAAGGTTTTGAATTTTTTAGAAACCGGATTTTGACTCGAAACGACTTTTAAAAATTTTCCCATGCGTCAATCTCACTAAATAAATTCAATCTGGAGCGCAGTCGAACCGTTTAACACTATGCCCTTTCAAGTTCAAGTGTTCAAGAAAATGTCTCTTAACAACGCAACAATAATGCATTTTGAATCGTCTTGTGTAATGAAGCGAAAGCTCTGATTTATTTAAAGTATATACAATCTGTATTTCAATTCGTCGAAACTCTAAACATATACTCTTGCTGCGTTTTCTATTCGTGTTAAATGTGAATAAGTTCTTGTTTGAGCCATCAGGAATACGAAAAATGTTTAGATTAAAAAATAGTCTCCTAATTTTTATTGCCCTTTTATTCCTTCAATGAAATGTACTCAATAAACATCACTTTCCCAGAAAACTCCAACGAGATGTCACTTTTCGAAGACAATGAACAAATCTGTGGTGAAGTAAGAATCAAATACAAACTTACACACGAAAAACTTTTAAAAATTTAGTATGAAATTTATACGTTCGCAAGATTTTTCTTCATTTTTGTAAGCTCGTGGATAGCACTGTTTGGGATGGCTGGAAATTTATTTTTGTTTTATTTATTTTCGGCTAAAAATTATCAGAATACGCCGCCGACGTTGTATCCTGGGGTACTGGCAATTTTGGACGCAATAATTTGTACTATGTATATTTTATTGTTTGGGGCAGATGCAGCGATTGTTTTTCTGCATATTAAGGTATTATTTAACTCCCCGTAGGGAATGCATATGTTTGGAGCTACTACACAATATTGGGGGCCACTCACATTTTTTCAAAAAAATCGAATTTTTATTATAAAAAACCCTGATTTTCATAGAAATTCGCATAAAAACGGCTATAACTTTTTTCTACACAGCCAAAAATCACTAACGAGAGGCCATTCCTCCTAAGCCCTACCATATATACCCTCGCATCATTTTTTCTAATCAATATTTTATAATTTAATCTTAGAGTTTATTTATAATCTACTATATCTACGTAATACCCGCTTTTGTTATAAGCCGTATAACACAACTTGCTATACCTTATATGTTAATCTTTGCAACATTAGAACGATTTGTATGGATAGCAGGGAATATGTAAGTATACACACATAGTAGTATAAAAACTGAGTGGATCAAAAGTTTTGACCATGGGAATAACATTTTCTCGTACTTTCAGAATTTCAGAAACTCCTATTTTCAGAATCCCCATAATTATGACTTTTTAAGGAGAAATCGCATTCTCAAAAAGATATATAGCGTCGAAGGTCGGTATATAAGTATTGCTGTGTCTTTGAGCATTTGTATACTGTTGAGAATGCCCATAGCTCTAGCGATACAAATATACGAGTATCCAAAATGTGATGATTTCTTTCGTTCTAAAGAGGCAACGGCGGCACCATGGGTCTTCGAAAATATTATTTATCACTATTATGATTTTCACTTATTATCTATTGCTCAAACGGTTTTTCCTTTCTTTGTTTTGTTGATTTTTAATTTGGTAAGTGGGAAATAATGCTAGCACTAGTTTTTGGTCCTTCCTTCATACCCCATATCCCCTCCCCAACCAGTGATCGACTATGGGGGGGGGGGAGACGTGTCGATTGCGTCCAAATTATTTGCGTCAAGTTTCGATTGCTTCAGGGTGCGCGCTATCAGTTGTGCCGCGCGCGGCACGACGCTAGCAGCGGTGTTAGCAGTTGTGCCGTTGCACTACGGCACATAGTTGCGCTGTGAGTTGTGCAAATGTCAAGAATTGACAAAAATGAAAAAATGACGCAAATGTCGGATGACGCAAGTGTCTGTTGACGCAAATAATTTTGACGCAATCGACATGTCTACCGAGGGCTCACTTCCCTAAGATCACAAGGGGGACCCTTATATAATTTTTGGCTGGTCAAAACATAAGGAGATCCTAATAATTTTTTTAGGTTTTCGGCCCTCTAGGAACGTGTAATTGGTGCCCCTTCTCTATGCCACTTTCCCTCCAGATTCAGATTAAAATATACCCTTATCTACAGGGTGTCCGGAAATAAACCGACCCCCCCCCCATAAAACAGTCGATTTTGTTTGAATTTTTGATTGAAGTTCGGCGATCTTATGCTTGCTCACACCTCGTTCGTGCATTCTAATAATAGCAGAACAAAATATTTTCATTTTTAACACTAAAAAACTGTATAAATTTAACTCCAATCAAAAGTTCAAACAAAATTGACTGTTTTATGGGGGGTCGGTTTATTTCCGGACACCCTGTAGATACCCCTTTAATATTTACTCTCATTTTTTAGATAGTAATAAAAAAGGTAGCCAAAATGGACTTTTCAAGCAATGAAAAAGAAAGTCTTGAATCTTTGTCTAGAATTAGCACTAATTCTCATCAGCTTGGTGTTTTTGATTATAATTCTATCTCTAGATCAAACAGTTTGTACTCGGGTAAACATATTTTTAGTGTTACTTCATGGGGAGGGGTGGTGGTAGGTGTGAGAAGAGAAAGAGTTTATGCCAAAAAAATTTTTTAGAGCAAAAAGGATGAGCATGTCCACATATGGACCCCTATACCTCACGGCTGCCGAAAGTGAAAAAAAAGTGGGTACACTCCCAAAAACGCTACAAGATTGGCCAGAAACTTGGGTTTTTCTATGCGAAAAATCGATTGCGCATATTGCCGAGCCCTGAAAACGCATCCCTGGTTTTGATTCAGGAAAATATTGTTATTTTTAGGGGTCTGGGACGGGTGTCTATCGAGAAAAATCTCTCTATCTCCCCCAATTTGAGGCAAAAACATATATAATTAGGATGTCAGGTTCATAGATCGGCAAGGGGGGAGGGAGCCTCCGATGCGGTGGTCCCCCTCTTAATTTTGGGTCCATGAGTGCGTCAGTCAGGGGGAGACTCCCCCTTGCCGACCTATGGTCGGGTTCATTTGGGCCACCCTGTACCCCTATTTAAAAAAGTGAAAATTTAGACACCAAAGATTTGTTGCTTAATAGAACCTTTTCTCGCAGAAGTTCTTGCCGAAGGAGGAATCCAGCTGTAAAAAGCGCTATTTACACTATGTTAGCCATAGTAACAAGTTATCTAGCCAGTAATATATTGCATTTGGTTTTATCTATCTTAGAAAGGTGATTTTTATTTTCGAAAAAATTCAAATTTTTTTGAGGTTTAGGTCAAATTCCGATCTTCTAAAACACCCAACAGACCCCAAATTAGCATCGACTTTCCACACCGTCTTTTCTGATCTCGTTTCATTCTTGTACATGTTTAGCAGCGCTACGAGATTGGTCATATACTATGTGTGTAACTCGGAAATCAAAAATGATATTAAAACATTGTTCAAGAGCTGCTGTGGCAGACAAAAGGGGTTTGACGATATATTGTTATAAATTATATTTTGTTGGAATAAATTTTTGCTATTATTTAAAGGGGGTATAAATTATGGAAAATTTCATGAAAAAATTTTTTTCTAAAATGATCATTTTTAGGGGTAATTCTATGCGGGAAATCGATTGAGCGCATTCCCGAACCTTGAAAACGCTTCCTTGACCCTGATTCAGGATGAATCGGTGTATTGAAGCGAAAATCAAACATTCTCGGATTTTTATGAAAAAACCGTTGATTTTTAGGCTTTTCTTTTTTTTAGGAGGGGAATCAATTTCACGCATTCCCGAACCTTGACAACGCTTTCTTGACCCTGATTCAGGGAAAAAATCGGTGTATTGAAGTGAAAATCAATTTATTTATGTAAATTCGTATCCTTACCCTGAATCAGGGTCAAGAAAGTGTTTTCGCGGTTCGGGAATGCGCACAATTGATTCCCCGCCTAGAAAAGCCTAAGAATCGACGGTTTTCTCATAAAAATCCGAAAATATTTGATTTTCGCTCCAATACACCGATTCCTTCCCTGAATCAGGATCAAGAAAATGTTTTCACGGGTCGAGAATGCGCGCAATCGATTTCCCGCATAGAATTACCTCTGAAAATGATCATTGTAGAAAAAGTTTTTGATGAAATATTTCATAATTTATACCTCCTATTTAAGACCATTTTGCGTCCCACATTTTTAAGTGCTCTCTTTTTATCTATATGGCATTTCCATATTCAAATAGTCACGTTTTTTGAATTAATCTTTTTGTTTTTTTTCTATTTTTCGGAAACAAAAGAAACGACGTACTTTTATATCAATCAATTTATTTTTTATATTTGTGCATTTTTCTCTACTCACTTTGGTGAACAGGGTGAACCATAAAAAAGCGTACTTTTGCAATTTTTTGGTGAAAATATATTTTTTTGGTTTGCGAAATTTTTTTCGAAAAGTATTCTGTAAGGGGTATTTTTATGCGAGAAATCAATTGCGCGCATCGAAATCCCTTGAAAACAGCTCTCAAATCATGAAATTTCCAATTTTCGTATTTTCAAACATGAATTTCAAAAGTTCGAAAGTTGAAATTTCATGTTCTGAGAGCTGTTTTCAAGGTTTCTAGATGCGCGCAATCGATTTCTCGCATAACAATACCCCTTACAGAATACTTTTCGAAAAAAATTTCACCAACAAATTGCAAAAGTACGATTTTTTTATGACTCACTCTGTATTTCAAAACACCCAGGTTGGGGGAGCACAACAACAATTTTTGTACATAATGCTCCCACTCTTCTACTCAGGTATCTTCATAATAACCAGGAGCAAGGATCAAAGTGCACATGTACCCACTTTTCTTAAACTAGACAGAAACTAATAGAAATTCACTTTTATACAAATGAATTCATTGATAACACGTGACTAGAAAGGGAGACATCGTGTTATAGAAAAATAAAAACTCCCATCGGGTTCACGTGCAGAAAATACAATGCTCTACTACTAGAATCAATAGAATAGAATTCGATACTGCTCTTAAGTAGATAATAAACTATGTACAAAATTACATTCAATCTATGACAATCGATGGGTTGATCTTTCCTTATCAATTCTTTTATAGTTTGAAAATGTTTTGAATAATTCAAAGTCATTATGTTTAGTCTGGCGGGTGGCTCTTCACAAAATTTATTGTGAAAATTGTTGGAATGGTAGAAAAATTTTTCAACCACACCTAGGCAGGGGGCCCAGAAATCGATTTTCCCCCAGTCGCTAAATATTCAATTTTTCTCCTTTACCTCCTCGCAAAAATCTCGACGAAGAAATCTTTAAAAAAATTCTTGACGACATTTTTTTCTTTTTTTTGTCATCAACTCGGGAGAGGGGGTCGCGAAATTTCAAAGTTGCTTATTTACTAGTGATCATTCACAATATGGAATGTGACTTTTGTATCGTTTTGACACTTTATGATGCATTTTAAACTATCCATTAAAAATTTTTTGAAAAAAAGTGTTTTACGGGGTATTTTGGGCCTCATTTTTCAGGGGGTATTTTCAAAATTTTAACGTTTTAGTGTTTTGAGCATAACTTCACGTAGAAATTGAATTGAGACCTCTTCGACTACTCATTAGAGAGCTGAAAAGCTGCCCTACAACTTTTATATATACACCTATATCAAGTTTTCGTTTCAATAAAAAGTTATGCTCAAATCTTTGAGGCATACCCCGAGTCGAAAATGCCGATCTTTGTTAAAACCTGGTAAAAAATCAGGATATGCCTCAAAGATTGGAGTATAACTTTTTATTGAAGAGAAAACTTGATATAATTGTGTATATAAAAGTTGTAGGACAGCTTCTAAGCTTTCTAATGAATGATCGATGAGATCATAATTCAATTTCTACGTGAATTTATGCTCAAAACGTTAAAATTTTGAAAATACTCCCTGCAAAATGAGGCCCAAAATACCCCGTAAAAAATTTTTTTAATTTTTATTGGTTTGTTTAAAATGCATCAGAAAATGCAAAAGTTACGTTCCGTGTTGTGAGTGTTAAGGAAAAATTTTAAATTTAGACTTTTTTAAATTCAAAAATAACTTTATGGATACTGCGATTTTGGATGATGATACTTGTTTGGTTTGTGGTGGAGCAAAAACTGATGGTTTACACTTTCAGGTACGTAAAATTTGTATTTTTATTTTTAATTTTTTTAAATTTTAGCTCAACGTTTGCCGAGCTTGTGCAGCATTTTTTCGTCGTGCAGTAAAAAACAGACGTGTCTTTAGGTGTAAAAATGGCACTAAAAATTGCTTGCAAAAACAAAATGGTAAACTAATACACAAAAAATTTATCCTATACCAAATAATTTTTTTTAGCAAATAGTCGATTATTATGCAAATTTTGTCGACTTGAAAAATGCCACCAACTTGGCATGCGATTTGAAGATATAGAGAAAGGTTTGCTTACATTTTTTAAACTTCAAAACTGGGAAAAGGGAGCGGGAGCTCATTGGCTACCCCTACTTCAAAATGAAAAAAAACTTGTTAAAAATTGCCAATTTGCATATTTACATTTACCCTCCCTACCCCCGAAATCAAATCCTGGATTTTTTAACCGAAATTTTTTAGACAACAGTTGTGATATCCCTGACGTTTCTTCAATTCATATACTACCTAAATCTATTGCTCATTCTTCGTCCCATATTAGTACCTCAGAATGCTCAAATAGCAGTTTTTCGCAAATAAATAGCCCCGAAGTACTTTCCCCTATTGCAATGTTTGTACGTAATGAAAGTGAAAACTACACATATTCCCGGAAGATAGACCCTATTGTCGAAAAAGTGAAGAGCATTTTAAATCAGGTTAGAAAATTTTATTGAGATTTCGAACGCTTGCCATTGTTTAGGACTGCTCTACACCTCTGTATTATGTATTTCATGGTGTACATATGACACCTCTGCAACAACTCCAACATGCTTTTGCCAAGTTTTTGGATCAGATTCAATCCAGGGGCGATAGTATTGTCATATCGGAGTATGCTGATAAACTAGAAATGTTCAAGTTTCAAGAGGAATATGTAGTAAAATTGGCCGAAGCAGTAATGTATTGTGAGCCTTTTGCTTTGCTGCCATTTGAAGACAAAGTAAGGAAAAAATTTGAGACTCCCTATTTTACGGGATGGGACGAGGACTCTACTTTACGGGGCGAAATTTAAACATATCGGATGAAAATTTTTTGACGCAGAAAGCTTCCTTGTTGAATGGCCGCTGCCTCGTATTTGCGGCGTTACATTGGCCATACAACAAGGAAACTGTCTGCTTCAAAAAAATTTTCATCCAATATGTTTGAATTTCGCCCCGTAAAATAGGGTCCGCTCTCCTTAAAATAGGGAGTCTCAAAAAAATTTATTTTTGAAATACTAAAGTAATTTTTAGTGGTTGTTATTTCGCCATTTTTGGGCATCATTTTATTCGGTTGAGCGGATTTTTTCGTCAATTGAATTTTTTGGATACAATCTTGATGATTCAAGACATCTAGTGACCTCAAAATTTGCCGTCGATTCAAATACTAAGTGGACGATTTCTGAAATCCCAATGGAAAGATCTATGGAATTCGTCAAGTATGTATAAATAAAGATAAAGGAGAAGGAGCCAAAAATATACCCAAGATCCCATGGACCTGGGTCCATTTTTGATCCCATGGGGCCCATGGAAAAGGTGTTCCCTAAAAAGAAAATAAAAGTCACCCACCTAATTTGTTGAAATTTCAGGCTCATTCAACCAATGGAAATCAATCTGATTGAAAATCTAGCTAAACCATTAAAAAGGTTGCAAGTCACAAGATTTGAAATTGTTTATCTCTTAGCTGAGATGTTGTGGAGTGTACATGGTAAAAAATTTTTTGGAGGCACCTCATTTATTTCAAATTTAGAAGTGAAAGGAATTTCAGCGCATGCCAAAGAAATAGGAGATGGTATTCTCGAGCAAATCTCCAGTGAACTTCACAATTTTTACATTTTTGATTTGAGATTGTACAATTATGCGGCTAGACATGCAAGACTTATACGACTTATACCAATTTCTGAGGTAGGCTGATAAATAAATAATTTAATAAAAAACAAAGACATTTTTAGAACCAAGTCCAGCTTTATAAAGACTATTTGACTATGGCAAAAATTTTCAATTTATTCGAATATAATTTATACGAATCGGAATTAGTAGAATAATTTAGGAATTAGTGTAAACAATTTTGTTTGTACATTTTTGTAATAAAAGATCTTAAACATTAAAGATCATAAAAACTTTATCACAATTAGGGTGATTGAATGCATTTTTAAGAATAGTTGCAGACAGGCACAAGATTTCTGACGGGGGCGATGGCCCAAAGTTCAAAATCCACAAGTAGCTGTGGTTTTTTTCAAACTTTTTATCAAAATCAACAAGTAGCCTTATAATTTTTTCACAAAAATTTCGGACAAAAACGTAAGGGGGTACCCTTATGATTTTTTTTCAAAATTTTTCCTGACTGGGAGCAATTGTCCGGATTGCTCCCCCTCCCTACGTGCCTGATTGCAGAGTATACTGAAAATGGTTGCAAATGGTCGGGGGAATGGGTGCACAGGATTCAAAATAGTTGCATTTGCAATTGACAGGGGACGTTTTAGACATGTAAAATCGATTGTTTTCTAATTTTGGCAGGGAGTTGTTGGGCATACTTTACTTGTTTTAAATATGTTTGTGGTTTGGGTATTTGAAACTTCGTTGCGGAGAAAAATGAAAAAATAATAAAAATTTGATAAATGCAAAAAAGTTGACGCATAAGGGAATCAAACCAGACGTCTTTCGACTGTCAGGTGAGTCAATGCCACTCTATATACTTGCTATATTATTTTGAGATGTTCAAATTTAATCAATTTGTAATTGTTTAAAATTTTCGTGCCAATATCTCCGCAACGAAGATTCAGACACCCAAACCAAAAACATATTTATAACAATTAAAGTATGCCCAACAACTTCCTGGCAAAATTAGAAAAAAATCGATTTTACATGTTTAAAACGTCTCTTGTGAGTTCATTTCGGTCACCCTTATCACAATCCATAATCACGAATTTAAGGCGATTATAAATTAGTAACGGGAGACGAGTGCTCCGCTCTCGGGAGGGGGGTGTGACTATTTTTTCAACAATTTTTGTTTAAAAGATAATATCGCCACCGTGATCCCCATAGTCGAAAACCCCCGAGTACAAAAAATAAGCCGATTTAGAGAACTTTTTTGAAAATCGAATTTTTTCAATTTTTAGGGGGTAACCCCAATTTTTTAATTTGTACAAAAATTAAATTGTTAGCATAATAAACAAAATTTATGGCATAAAAAGTTTTCCAAAAAAATTATCTGAAAAATTTTATCCCCCTAAAATCGCTGGTGGGTGTAAAAATAATATAACACGGTATAAAAAACAAACGGTACGCAGCTCCCTCGGGGCTGCGTGAAATGATTAAAAAATAGAAGTGTTTCAATGTGTTGAATAATCTTTTAATTGTTTGATAAGACTAATACCCAAATAGAATTTAAGAAAACGTGGATAGTAGTGATCAAAAAATTTGTGTACAAAGATCAAAAGATAGAATTTTGCAAATTCTATCTTTGTTGTTGTATTAAAAGTGTAAAAATTCTTCTTTCTAACTGATAATATCTGTTAATATATTTTTCAACAAAAATGATAGACACTTTTTCAAAAAATTTCTTTTTGGTTGTGCCTATATTTTTGCTCCAGCTGCCATGAATCTTACTAAGTGATACTTTTATGTACCCTTTGTATCAACTGGTCCAGATCCATGGGTTTTAAAAGTTAATAATACTTATTACCATACGCATACAATGTGGGATCGAATTTTGCTCTATAAAACAAATGAAATGAGTGAGTTGTACAAGATTGCGCCTGTAACCGTTTGGCTGCCGTCCAAAACTGGTCCTTTTTTTCACTGGTATATGGGCACTGGAGATTCATTATATAGATGGGAAACATTGTTGTAACAATATAGACAAGACATTTAAAATTTGTTCATTTGAAATACATATCCGGATAGCCCATATAATGAATTTGAGCTCAATTTTTTGTCGAAAAAATTTTTGACCTCACCCATTGCCTGTAGGGTTAAAAAAACACTAAAAGTGACAAAGTTAATTTTCTGAAAAACCAAAAAATTTTCGCGCGCTAATTTTGCATGCAAAATATTTCTCAGAAAATTCGGTATGGGGGCAATAAAATCGCGAAGCTCAAAAGTGCATAGTTTTCTCGGAAAATGGCCTCAAAGGTTAGGCTAACAAGGGAACCGCAAGTTCTGACGCACTCAGAATTTTATGAGACCTATCTCAAAAAATCGGAAAAAAAATAGTATATTATGAATATGATTTCATAATCAATCTTCCTATCACGAGATATCGAGGTGAAAAGTTGCAACAACAAAAAAAATTCATAATTTTGTGCAAACATAGTTAGACTTAAGGATGGCAAAAATCCGACAAATTTGTCGGTTTTTCAGTCACCTTGACTTTTTTTCAGACAATTTAATTTTTTCAAAAAATCTATTAATACCTATAAATTAAGCTTAAAAAAGTCAAAATATCATGTTTTTATTGCATGGCTAGATTATTGGCTTTGTCGGAAATTCCGACATCTAAGAGCCTCTGATGGTCACTTGTCGGAAAATCAGACAGTTGACTGAAAATCCGACTATTGTCGGAAAAACCAACAACTGTCTGTTTTTCCGACAAGTGACCATCAGAGGCTCTTAGATTTCGGAAATTCCGACAAAGCCAATAATCTAGCCATGAAATAAAAACATGATATTTTTTGCCATCCTTAGTTAGACTCGGGCGGGACTCGACCCAGCATAGTCAAGGAATTATTTTTATTTTATTTTTATAGAAAATGGCTTTATTTGCGTCGCGTAAAAAATCTTACTAGAAGTTCACGCTTGATAATTTTGTATACCATGAAGGGCATGTAATGGTTAACTATACGCTGTACTATTGTAAGGAACGGTGAAAGGCCGGCTCATTGTGTCCAAGAATGGGAAAATTGTTTCGTGCTACAAATCGTTTTTCGTTAGTACACCAACACACCTACGCGCCTCTCGACGGAAATGTTGAATCTCAAATTTTGCGTGTAATATTTTTATTTTATTTACAAAACGGTTTTAATAATTCATTAATTTTAGGCATGTTTATACTAAGATGCTAAAACTCGACGTAATGAATCAACGCGACGTCGGTTTTTCGCGTATTGACGATGTATTAGAAAGCTTAGCTTATGGAAGCGAAGTTATGCTGCTTATTTGTTCTATTTGTTTTAGCTATTTTTAAGATTATATACAGGAAGAAGCCAAAGCTCGCTTAATTATGTATGGTATGAGAAGCAAATTTGGACAGGATATTATGATGATAACGGCTTGTTTCGACCTTCACTCATCAACTTTGGAATTCGTAAGAAGCAATTCACGCTTTCAGCATTCGCTCTAACACTTCTGTTGAGGCTTGAAATGCCTCTTTCACCCAATCTCTTCCCAACAATAAAGGAAATGTTACCGTAAGTTTTTTCATTATCCTTTGGGATTTTTGGCCCAATTGAATCGAATAAGTCCCGAAATAATTTCGCTTCATGATCCATACTTATTTTTTAGTGGTCGAGATTTTTCGAGAGCCTAGTGGATGAAATGATCAATTCGATATGAAAGTGCATGAAGCTGGACCGTTGTCAAACAAGGATCTTTTGCTCCGAGAGATTATCAATACACGATGAATATGATGAGCCATTGAACTATTTCGATGACTTTTTAAGTGTCCTCTATGGAGATTTTTAAGAAAATGAAATACATACATTTTTTTGTTTATTGTTTTTATTGGTTATCTTTTGTTTTGTTTAATGTTCTGCCAAATAAATTTGATAAATTAGATTTATTATCGATGTGGATAAAATAGTTGATTTTGCTATTTATGGCGAATTTTCACCAAAAATCGATTGCGCTTTTGAAAATTTGTGAAAACACCTTGATCATGTTTTTCTATATGGGGTCATTTTTTGTAAAAATTAAAAGAAAATTTTTTAAAAATTCGCTCAGCTATCGCAAAATTCGGCACGATTACTTTGTCCACGTTTATTTTCACGCTTACTTTTTCCACTCTTACTTTTTTCACTTTTCCGCACGTTATAAACATTACTTTTAAACAAATTGCATGAAAAAACGAAAAAAAAGTAAGAGTGAAAAACCAAACACGTGAAAAAGTAATACAGTGGAAATCCGATACCACGCCCCTCTATTTTGTGGGGCGTGTTATCGGATTTTCGGGGAGGGGGCGTGATAAAGGATCGAGGGGCGTGGTAACGGACTTTTGAGGGGGGCTTTTTCATCGATTGATTAAATGAATATAAAAAATTGTATTTTAAACGAAATTTTTTTGTGCTAATTTAAGGGGGGATAATAATAAGGTATACGTTAACTGAAAAAATTTTTTGAAAGTTTTAGTTTTTTTAAAATTGTTAGTTGTATCAAACCAGAGCTCAAAAAGCGTCCATTTTTCCAGAATTTTGTTCCTGTAATGAATGTCCAATTTTTTTCACATATTGCTTAAAAAAATGTAAAAAAAATAGCGTAAAAAGATCTATTTTTTACAACTTGTATTAAATTTTCACATCTTTTCTCAATTTCTTCACATCGT
>OZJO01000130.1:0-36278 GCA_900406225.1 Acrobeloides nanus
GGAAGAATATCTGGAGCAAGTTCGGGTTTAGGTGCCGTGATGCTCAACTCGAAAATTTTTATTTCTCCAAATTTCCTTAAAAATAAATTTTTTCAAATTCCGAAAATTTTTTCAATTGTTCAATTTTTTGGATTTTTTTCAAATTGTTCGAATTTTTTCAACTTTTTTCAAATTTCGAAAAAAATTTTTCAATTTGTTTTCGAATTTTTCTATTTCGATTTTCAACTTTTTTTGATTGATCGATTTGTTAAAAAAAGTGGAAAATGAAGGTAAAAAATGCAAAATGAAAAATCCGTAAATTTTTGAAAAATTTTTTTGAATTATAACGTGATTTTCCATTTTCCAAATAGAGTTATAAGCCCCTCTGGCCCTGATTCAGGGAAGGGGTGTATTGAAACTAAAAGGAATAATTCTTTTTATTCATTTTAGTTTCAAAACACCCACTTCTTTCCTGAATCAGGGCCAGGGAATCGTTTTCATGCTTCGGAAATGCGCACAATCGATTTCCCGCATAAAATTACCTCTATATGGGTCATTTTTAGAATTTAAAAAAAATTCGGATCGAAAAAACATGAAAAATCGACAAAATTTCCGTTTTTTTATACACCCATTAAAAAAGACCAAACTTGAGCACACTTGTTCACAATTTCTTTGCTTGATTTTATAACAGTGTCGAATCGATTTTAGTGTGATTCTTTGGTTGGTTTTATCCCATCAATTCCTTTTCCGAGTGGATTCCGGCTTCAGGAATAACCATTCTTCTCTTCCGCGTCTCATTTCTTTTGAAGAGTTCGACCGTTTTTTCTATGTCATCGTTGTTGGATGTGTACGAACTCCGTAAACCCACTAGGCGCCATCGAAATAATTCCTTGGAATGGATGGAGATCTTATTTTCTCATTGAAATTAACCTTGTTGAATTTGCGATTCGAATGATCTGTTTTATTATTTAACATATTATGAATTCAAATTTCTATCTTCGAAAACACTCAAAACATTTGCGTGAACTTTCACTTTGTAACTATTAACGATAGTCTTTTATAGTTCTTTAACGAATAATTTACGTATAATGTTAACAGATAACCAGTATACAGGGTATATAAAAAAACCGGCACTATTACTTTTTTCACGTTTTTGGTTTTTTACGCTTACTTTTTTCACTTTTTTTCATGCAATTTTTTTAAAAGTAATAGTTTATATCGTGCGGAAAAGTGAAAAAAGTAAGCGTGAAAATAAACATGAAAAAAGTAATAGTGCCAAAAAACCGGAATTTGATCGATTTTTTCATGTTTTTTTGACTCGAAATTTTTTTCAAAAATGACCTTATTAAGGCTAATTTTATGCGGGGAATCAATTGCGCGCATTTTCAACCCTGAATCAGGGAATTGGTGTATTGAAACGAAAATCGAAAATTTTAAGATTTTCTGCCTGAAAATGACTTTCTGGGGGTAAATTTACGCGCAGAATCGATTGTGCGCATTCTCGAAGTTTGAAAACGCTTCTCTAATCCGGAATCAAAGAAAAATTGATGTATTATAGTAAAAAGTGGTCATCGCTTCAATACGCACATCCTGATTCACTGAATCAGGGAAGCGTTGTCAAGCTTCGAGAATGCGCGCAATCGATTCCTCGCACAAATTTACCCCCAGAAAGTCATTTTCAGGCAGAAAATCTAAAAATTTTCGATTTTCGCTTCAATACACACACTCCAATTCCCTGATTCAAGGTCAGGGAAGCGTTGGAAATGCGCGTAATCGATTCCCCGCATAAAAATATTCCTGTATGGGTCATTTTTAGAACCAAATTCGGGCCCAACATGTAAAAAGTTGCAGAACTTTCTGAACAACCTAATTAATATAGGGTGTGAAGAAATAATGTATGAAAAAATAGAGCACTGGATGATGCGACACATTATTCACAAGAAACGCTGTGTGTTCTGGGCTGTTTTCAAAAAGGTTCTCAAAAAATTGAAATAAATTTTTGAGAACCTTTTTGAAAACAGCCCAGAACTCACAGTGTTTTGACGCAGTGTGCAGGATGTGCGGAAATTATCCGATCCTCTATAGTAAGATAGGTATTAGGTTTATACTTAGGCTTGGGCTTAGGCGTATACTTAGGCTTACAGAGTGTGCAGAAATTATCCGACCCCCTCCCCATAAGATATATCTAGATACTTTTTTCGTCATAACTGATAGGAACAACCATACGACGAGATCTTGGTGTCATTTTAAAGCTACGAACGTGAGCTTTAAAAAGACACCAAGATCTCGGTGTATAGATGTTCCTAGCAAAAGTTATGGTGAAAAGTATCCGACAATAGAGGGTTGAATAATTTCCGCACACCTTGTATCCATGGGGGAGGACAGGGTCTCAAAATAAGAAGTAGTCTATAAGAAATTTTGTAAACCAAAATAAGAAGTAGTCGTATCCATACTAGGTTTACCACTTCTTATTTGAAAAAAGTCCAAAAAAAGAGAAATAGAATTGTTAAAATTGAGACCAATTTTTGGGCAAAAACCAAGCGACGAAGCTGGGTATCGAACCCGTGACCTTTTGGGCAACAGCCAAACACACAACCTACTGCGCCACGAAGGCCTCTAAAACAGTTAAAAAAGACGATTTTTTAAAGTTCAACTCGTATTTTAGACATTTTTCCAAGAGAGGACCCTTGTGTATTTTTTCGATTTTTCAGGCCAAATAAGAAGAGGTAGCCTATTCCCCCCCCCCCCCAATATAATAAGAATTGAGGAGGACAGTCACCCCTCCCCCTGCACAAGTATGCTAGTATCTTGTGGATAATGTGTCACATCATACAGTACTCTATTTTTTTCACACATTATTTCCTCATACCCTGTATTCATGTATTAAGTATGGTCTATATATTAGATATGGAGAGGATTGGATAGAACCGGACAAAATCCCTCCTCCATTTAAACACTAACCTACCTTCTTACACCATTTACTCAGCTGGAGACCTGTTTTATTGATGTGCCATTGTAAATCATTGTGCGACTTTTATGTGCGTGTATCGGAAATTTCACAAGAAAAAATTTCTTAAACCATGCCGCGGTGCATCGNGGTATCTTCTTACACCATTTACTCAGCTGGAGACCTGTTTTATTGATGTGCCATTGTAAATCATTGTGCGACTTTTATGTGCGTGTATCGGAAATTTCACAAGAAAAAATTTCTTAAACCATGCCGCGGTTGCTCGTTTGAAATTTATAGATCGCAACAAGAAAGGTGTGTATTATAATGTCCGTACGCCCGATCTCGATTGAAACGATCATTCTAGGCCCAATAAAGCGGCCTTCAGAAAATTCGAACATTTTGCTGACAACCGCCTCGAGAGAGAAGTTGTGCATAATTGGGTCGATAGGCAGGAAGCCGAAGAAGGAGACGATCTGATCGAGCGCTGGTGATGGTTTCAACAAACGCCGGTTCGCAATTCCTTATCCGTACGTACGAGAAATGGTGATGTGCTCTTGTTATGGACTGCCAACGGTTCTTATTCGAAAATGGGATTCATTTCAATGCTCGATTTGTCACCCTTTTCTATATCTCTTCGAAATTATCATTTATTGAAAAATTTCTATTACAATTTTATGTCGCGAGTTGAAAGTATTTCTTGAGATCAGTTCATGCTCTTTCAAGATTTATTTACACTTTTTTCATTCGACTTTTTATAATTTTTTCTTACAAGGAACACTCGCAAGTCCTCCGATTTTGTCGAAATAGGGCTCAAAATGCTCCTTATTAGAATCTAAAGTATGGGCGAAAAATTCCAAAAAATTAATAATCAAGTAGGGTATGAAGGACATTTTGAGCTCGATTTTTTTCGGCAAAATCAGAGGCTTTCAAGTTGTGAGTTTTCCTTGTCCGTGTTTCTCTTTTTCGATAACACAATTAAATCTTGTTGTTATTATCAGAACTCCCCCATATAATTTACATTCGAAAACAATTTGTTTACAATCATTAGTTGGGCAGAGAGGATCTAGAAAATTTGTAGATACCTCTCTACCCCACAAATATTCTCTGCTCATCGATGCTAGTGTTTTTTGAAAATTATTATCAAAACCAGGTATATCCAAAAACAGTACGCAGAGGGTACTAGGTCATTCCTTACCCTACCGTTACAGACGATCCTTACATACCATCCCTTACCCAGCCATCCTACATTTTTTCACAAAAAGTGATGTTCTAAGTTGTTTGTCGTGATCTCAATAGCAACTTTATAGAACATCACTTTTCATGAAAATATTTCTGTGATGGAGAAACTGACTACAGACTGGTAAGGGATGACCGGTAAGGAATGTCTGCGTAAGGAAAGTAAGGATCGACCGTAAGGGATGACCTAGTGCCCCCAGAGGACTGCTTGAAATTTTTAGAACAAAAAACAAAGACGAGATTCTTTATAGCTCGACAAGACGAACAAAACGACACCAAAATTATCCAATTTGTTAATTGTTTTGGGTTATTGAAACGAAAACCCTGAATCAGGGAATCCCTCGACGAACCTTTAGAACAAAAGTTTTTTATGTGTAGTGAGGTTCGCTTTTTCAAAATGACATAACCGATTATTGTATGATTTCATCCGTTTTTCAATATATGTCACAGTTTTTTTTTCACTCGTTGCGCTAACATACCGAGCTCGCCAGAAAAGTCCAGCGTATGGATGTCGTGTACAATGAGGACTTCGCTTGAGTTGATTTTGATTTACCCGGTTTTTCGAGTGCTCTTATTTGGAAGTCAGAGACTTGTTGTGTTGAATCTCCAAATTTGTAGCGACACCTTCCAGGAATCACATTCGTCGCAGGTTTTGTTCCGAACAATCTAATAATAATAAGTCCAATATTATCGGCAACTGGTAATTAAATTTCCCCGTTTTTCTTCGAACACCATGCAATGGTCTGTCAAGGGAGATTCCATTTTTTGCGTTCAGGTAGCGTTCAAGCGTGTGAAAAAAGTTGTCAAAAAATGTAATTTTGCCTGATTTTCAATAAAATCGTGTTTATTGAAACGATTGGTCAAGAAGTATAAAATTTTATTGTTTTCTTTACTTCTCGACCACTAAAATTTTATGATCATGACCAATCGTTTCAATAAACATGATTTTATTGAAAATCAGGCAAAGTTAGACATTTGTTGACAACTTTTTTGACATGCTTGAACGCAGCCTCGTGATTTTCAACCTTTCATAACATTTTCCATTTCATGAATTTGCCTGAATATTGACACGAAAACCCTGAATTTTACGCTTAATTATTGGGTATATTTAAAAAACAAAGACCGCATTCTTCATAGCTCGACGAGACGAACAAAACGACACTAAATTTATCCAATTTGAAAATTGTTTTGGATTATTGAAACGAAAACTCTGATTCAGGGTTTTCGTTTCAATAACCCAAAACATTTTCAAATTGGATAATTTTGATGTCGTTTTGTTCATCTCGTCGAGCTATACAGAATGTCACATTTGTTTTTTAAATACATCAATAATTAAGTGTATTTAAAAAATGTAAAATTCAAGTTTTCGTGTCGGTATTCAGGCAAATTCAAACTCGTTTCTGAACGATTTCCAGACGCCGTCTTCAACGAGTTTGAACTTTCCACTTGATGACATGTGAAAGAGCATGAAATTCTGAATATTTTTTGCTTTTGGACCACTACTTGAAAATCTAATGGTATAGAGATATGAGCAAAACAAAAAAAAGTTCAAATGAGTTTAAACATTGAAACGAAGGGATTGATTTCAGTTTTTGCTTATAAAGTTTAAAAATTTAAAGGTTTAATTTAAAAAAGCGGCACTTTTCATAGCTCGCAGTTTAATTAAAAAAAGCAGAGACGAATAAAATGACACAAAAATTATCGAATTTGAAAATAGTTTTGGGTTATTGAAACGAAAAACATGAATCAGAGTTTTCGCTTCAATAACCCAAAACTATTTTCAAATTCGATAATTTTTGTGTCATTTTATTTGTCTCTGCGAGCTATGAAAAGTGGCGCTTTTCTTTTTTAATTGAACCGTTAAATTTTTAAATTTTATAAGCAAAAATTGAAATTTTTTTAAATTCAATCCCTTCGTTTCAATGTTCAAACTCGTTTGAACTTTTTTGTTTTGCTCATAACTTTTTACGGTTAGATTTTCAAGTAGTGCCGTAAAAGCAAAAAATGCTTCAAATTTTATGCTCTATCACATGGAATCATCTTCTCCACATGTGTATGGGTTCTTTAAGAAATATTTTAGCTGCAAAATTAGCTGAAACGACTATATTGAAGCTATTAATCTAATATTTTCTTATCTACCTTATGATAATTGAGCTATTCATTCTTGCTAGTTGAGCCAGATAATTTCAAGATGATATTAAAATTCCGATGGAAAACCCAACTATTATTTATATTACTTTTTATAATAATAAGCGTTAGATGTGAGAATTCCACAGATGCTCAACTTCAATGTCCCTTGAATACATTTCTTTGTGCCAAAGAAAGCTCTTGTATCCCGATGAATTGGGTCGGCGATGGTGAGCCTGACTGCGAGGATGGTTCTGATGAAGCGAATAAGCCAGTTTCGCTTTCGAATAAAGATTCAAGCAGCACTGAAAATGAATCACCTTCTGTTCCCGAGGAGGTACAGTCAACTCTCGGTTTAGTGACACCCCAGGGAGAGTGTCACTAGATCGGATCAGAAGAAGGGTGCCACTAAGTCGAGTTTGACTGTATTTATATTTTTGCAATGCATCCCTGCGTGGTCGTGTTGACGGGAAAATTCTCGGGAGGAATCACTCAATCGAATTAGAGGGAGGGGTCATTAAATCGAATCGGAGGGAGGATGCCACTAAGTCGAGTTTGTCCGTATTTATACTTTTGCAATGCATCCCTGCGTGGTCGTGTTGGCGGGAAAATTCTCGGGAGGGGTCACTGTATAGCCTTATTTTCTACCAATTTTCATAACAAAATTTTAAGCAAACCAACGTGCCGCCAATTTCTGGGGATCCATTTGCTGAAATCGAAACGCGACCAGACCAATCGCCAGCTAAGGAAAACAAGCCTGTATCTATAAACGAAGAAAATGGGATTTGTTCACCGGAAAATTCCATGAAAGTGGATGAATGTATAGGAGAGTTGGACGCATGGACCGCAGATTTCAACAAGTTGGACTTGAATGAGACCTCTCTGTTTAAAGATCAAGTTAGGTAAGAAAGGTTATTAGAAATTGCACAAGGACATCTTAAACATATAACGTTTTTCATAGCTTTACGAAAAATACTTGGCGAAATGGATAAGGAAGGCGCCCGTCCGATCTCGCAAGTTAAGCAACGTTAGGCCCGCAGGGTTAAAACTTTTGATTTTCAAGGGCAAAAATTTTTTGCTCCATAAAAATCAAAAATTTTTTTTGAAGTCTAAAGTTTTGACCCTACGGACCCAACGTTGCTTAACTTGCCAGATCGGACAGTCACCTTACTTATCCACTAAGCTATGTGGGCAGCGCTTTTATTTTCTCTTTCACTGAAACAGATAATAGTACAAAATTTCTTTATTTTGAATTTATCCACTTCGTGCTTTCTGGGTTATTGAATTCTTAATTTTTGGTCATAAAGTCTGTTTCACGGAGAGGCATAGCCTATTGGATAACATCACAGGCTTGAGTTTAAAGGCCCGGGTTCAATCCCGCTTGGAGCCTAATCTTTTTGCATCGTCCAAAATTGATGAAAATTTGTGCCTAGTGGTAATTTTATGCGAAAAACACGATGATGATATTATGTTTTCATTAAAATTTTTGTAAAAAATAGAAAAATTAATTTTTTGAAAAACATCAAGGTTTAAGTAAAAATTATCTATTTTCTATTTTTTACAAAAAAATTTATGAAAAAATAATATCACCATCGTGTTTTTATAAAAAGCATAAAATTACCCCTAGGCAAAATTTTTTGCAAAAAGATTTGGCTTCGAACGAGATTGAACCCGGGTCTTTAAACTCAAAGTCTGTGATGCTATCTACTAAACTATGCTTTAGCATTTTTGTCAATTTATCATATTTTGTTCAATTTAGCCTCGATTTAATGGAGCATGGGTGTGAATTGACAATGGAGTTCAAAGCTTGCATGGACGGTTTACCCGAAGCTTGCCAGCCACCAGATGGACCTATACACGATTGGCTTGTGATGCAAATGTATGCGTGTGAGCTATTGGTGCCTTCACTGAAAGAGCATCCTACATGCTTTGCCCTTGCTCGAGACCCAGCATGCCCACAAATGTAATTTTTTTGGGTGAAAAATAGACTTTTAAAGGACCAGTCCAGTGGGGAAAAAGTTGCATATTTTTGTTAGTATTCGGAAAGTTCATGAAAAATTGAGCATTTTTTGTTTTTACGACATGTTCTGAATCGTTGTAGTTTTCGAGATAATTGAGTTTGAAATTTTGAATTTATGTTCATGTTTTCGTTGTAATACACAAACTTTTTTGAATTTCAAATTTCAAACGCAATTATCTCGAAAACTACAAAGATTCAGCACATGCCGTAAAAACAAAAAATGCTCCATTTGTCATGAACTTTCTGAATGTCAACAAAAAATGGCAACTTTTTTCCCCACTGTACTGGTCCTTTAAACTTGTAAATTGTTTAGCGAATCATCTGTGGCTAATACTGGAGTTTGTAATCTAGTCAAAGCAGTGTCCCAAGATTTAGTATGTGTAGAGCGTGTTCACAACAACACATGCAACGAGATGGCCACCGAAATGTTTGGGCCGATGCACAGTGAAACCGAACATGTTTCCGATGAATTGCGTTGCGAACAGGCTAGAAACATGTTGCCAACACCCGAAGTTGTTTCGCCTAAGCTTCAAGTACCAGTTGAGACGAAACCTCAACAAGATAGCCGAGAACGAGTTCAACATCATGATAGTAAAGAGAAGATTTCGAAAACTTCAGATAGTAGAGAAAGGCTAACACAAAGCCATGAAATGCTGCCGTCTAGTCGAGAACAATCCGAAACAACAACACAAACAATGCGACCAGTTACAGATGCCGTGGTGAAATCGTCACTGGGTCTGAGTAGTCAGGCTTCAGCCGTGGTAAAATCGTCGCTGGATTCGAATGGTCAGGCTTCAGCGTCACAGGATGAGTTAGCCAATTCGTTGTATGCATTTGCCAACATCGACGCGGTCTGCGCTACATCCCCGGATGACATATGGAAAAACGTTCGCACTCAGCTATGTGCTCATAAAGACGAATTGAGGTCGCATGAAAAATGCTTCACCGATTCAGCGGCGCGTGAAAACAACAAATGTATTAATCCGGTAAGTAATTAAATATATAACGTGACGAGAAAAAAGGGTATTGGCTCTAATGGAACGATGAGGATGGAACGAACGATACGAATGAAATGAGCGAATAAAATGATATGAAACGATACGAATGAAGCGAAACCAAATTCAGGGTTTTCGTGTTAATATTCAGGCAAATTCAAACATGGATTATTTTGATTCTTGTAAATCAACTTTGACGATTTTTTCAATTTTTGACAATTTTTTCAGTTTCAGGAAAATCGTTTCATTCGTATCGTTTTATTTGTTCGTTTCATTTGTATATCGTTTCAAACCTTTCGTTTCATTTCCTTCGAGTCTACGCCAAAAAAAAGTTTAGCCCACGAAGCGCACCAACTGTGAAGCCATCGACTCATTTATCCGCAACATCGACTGCGTGATTAATACGTTGAATGATGTGTGCCCGGTGGAAGCCCAGGACATTGTTGTGGACTTGCAAGACCGCCTGAACGACGAGGCCATTGCCCTTAAATGCTATCAACAAGCCGATGCTACTCTACCGCCGATGAACGATGATGGCTTCCAGTTACATCCCACGAATCAACATTGTACTTCCGAACAGGTTTTTCACAATTAGGAATTGTGTATGCAATTTCTGGTGTGTTTTTTTAGGAAACTCAGGCATTAGGTTGCCTTGTGGAGCTGGTAGAAATCAACAGGCAGCTATCACAATTCCACGCCACGAACTTCCTTTTGGAAGTGAGCGATCCGAATTCGACGCTCATCCAACAAATTTGCCAGCTATATGGGAAGTATGAAAAGTGTTTGGCGGACACGGTATTCGCCCAAACTGATGGCCAGCGTTGCGCATTCAATGCACCCCTCAACACCTTAGCTAGGTAACAAATGCTGGCGCTACTACACAATAGGGGGGAGGGGCACCCATGAAATTTTTTTCTGGAATTTTTTTAGAAATGACACCTCTAGAGGTAAAAAATGAGGAGGATCCGAATTTGACAATTTCGAAGCGAAAAAACGCTTCCATAGTCAGGGAAGGCGTTAAATTCTGAAACCTTGAAATTCTTCATCTTTTCGGATTTTTTACGCGCCGTGCCTCAATTCATGGTCAGTTTTTAGAATAGGATTGTCACCAATTTGCCGAGAAGAAAACAGGGCTCTTCTTACAGAGGGTAGAGCTTGCTTGCAGGTGATCGCCAAACATGAAGAGTCGAAGCAATGTCAAACTGGTCTGCTGAATCTCGGTGGCACTGTTAATTTGATGCTGCAGGTTTTTCGTGGATTACCGAAAATATATAAAAACCATTCTAGGGTATTCACGGTGAAGCACTCCTCTGCAAGTCCTTTTATCTGTTGAGACAAGCTTTCGAATGCGGTGACAAGTTGGTGCAGACTTATTGCGATAGTACAATTACCGCTGATTTGAATCGCCTCAAGGAAGAGGTGCTTTATTTTTATAAAAAAGCGAAAAAACGAAAAAACGCTTTCCTGATTCAGGGAAGGAGTATTGTGTATTGAAACGAAAAGTCGCAAAAATGCTTAAAACCAGCTTTTCCTGATTCAAGGAAAGCATATTGTGTATTGAAGCGAAACGTCGCAAAAATACCATTTTGAATTTTCTATTGTCCTATGATTTCGTTTCAATACACAGATTTTTTAGTTCCTGATTTTGCCTGATTATCAATGCGATCTCAAAATATTTTAAGAAAAAAAAATTGACTATACCTCTTTTTTCAGATGACTGATCTTGGCTATGAAGAAGGTTGCCCGATTGACGAACCACCTGAGCTCGATGAGATCATCGCTAAGCCAGTCGCAGCTCCTTCGGCGAAACCATTGCCAAAACCAACCTCCGCTCAACCACTACCACCCGTAGTACGACCCATTGGACAAAGCCAATCACCACCACCGCCATCGAATGGAGCAGCATGTGACCCAGAAGAGCAAAAATTGTTTGGCGCCTGTGTTCAACCACTCACCACTTTCCAACCCCATCCATTAGCCGTGATCAAGCAACCAAGACAAATCGATGAAGCGTGCGCCGCATTTAGAAAGTTCAATGAGTGCCGTGCTTCGATTCGCTGTAATCCACTATGGGCGAAAGGGATGAGTGCGATGTTCGAGTATGCCTGTGGGGAAGGCTATAAAAATTTCAGCAACATTCGTCAGTGCGTTCGAAAGACCACCACTCGCGAAGACATTCGGGAATGTGTTAGTACGTTCTCGAAAGGTGCTCCCAGCATGGCGTGCAATAGCTCAAATCATCTACTCAAGTGCGCCCTTACTCCGATTGCCGAAAACTGCGGTATGGATGCCGTTAGTTTTGTCAGGGAATATGTCCGCAGGTTCGCTACAACTATCGACGCACAATGTCGTGTCGGCGAAGAATTTGATGGTAAGGGAAAAACCAAGTTTTCGGTAACATAGTGCATTACCATTGTGCTACCGAGACCTTCAACTGATGTCCGTTTTTTTCATATAGCTTTGTTTATAGCTAGAGCAATTGTCCCAATCAACTGTACGGCAAGCGAGCAACAAATCATCGAGCACTGTTCACCGCCATTGAATGATTTGGCTTCGAGATTCGAGGAACTCTTCCAAGGAGGCTTCCAATCTTTCCTCAAAAATGTGAACAACATGGCACCGATTTTTGCTCAAGGTTTGTCTGTTATGTGTTACCGCTTACACTACTAACAAAGAACCCATGGGAAAAAAAGTTGCCATTATTTTGTTGATATTCGAAAAATTCATGAAAAATGGAGCATTTTTTGTTTTTACAGCATGTTCTGAATCGTTGTAGTTTTCGAGATAATTGCGTTTGAAATTACATGTTTTCGTTGTAATACACAAACTTTTTTGAATCGAAACAAAATGACAAAAAATTAGGCAATTTGTAAAAGTACGACTGCGCCGAACACGCCGAACGGGGCACCAAACGGGGCGCCGAACACGCCAAAGGGTCCAAATTAGGCTTAGGCCTAAGCCTAAAGCCTAGGCCTAGGCTTAGGACTAAGCCTAATTGGGACCCTTTGGCGTGTTCGGCGCAGTCGTACTTTTACAAATTGCCAAAAATTATCCAATTTAAAATTTGTTTTGAGTTATCGAAACGAAAACATGAATCAGAATTTTCGTTTCAATAACCCAAAGTGCTAACTAGAATTTTTTAGGCTGCAATCTGACCCAAGAATTCCGCGAGTGTGTGAAGCCGGTCCTCCAAACTCAAACCCCATGTGTTGTCTCCAGTTGTCTCATAAAAGCTGGAAATGGTATTTGCAACCAGCCAGATGTTGCTGTGGCCATCGATACAAACCTGGGTTGTATCTTCAAACAAGTCTGCTTATAGAAAAGTCTCCCAAGATTGTTTTTTTTAAATTTAGATCCAAAATCCAGAGTTTGCCAAATGTCTGCGATCAACAATCGCCAATTTGAAACAATTCAACTTGGTGGCACTTCGCGGAGTCCTGCCCAAGTTTACCGAGTGTGTCGAACCAATTGTTTCGAAACAATGCGGTCCAGTACCGATCAGTGTTCTAAGAGCGATCAGCTCGGTGGATGCATGCCCAGTTGGGTTGGTGGCGGAGCCGGTGCTTCAACCAATTGTGCCAGTAACCAAGCCAACAACGTGTACCTCAACTTTGATGGCGGAATATGAGCAGTGCACCGAAGCATTCCATTCGACATATTCGTTTATACCTATGGCCTTGGTAAATAACCACAATGATTCATTGAATGTCACACAAGTAGCGATTTTTTTGAAATTCACATGCTGATGCGCAAAAGTCTTATAGATGTGTGCTGAGTTTGAAACCATGTCAAGTTGCGTGCAAGACTTGTTGATCTGCGAAACTAGTGATAAGGGAAGATCCGCGTTCCGAAGAATGCTTACAGAGCTATGCGCGGTGAAGACCATTTTTGAAGGCAACATAGAGTGCTTACAAGAAGTTCTCCTCTCCGATGAAGTATGTTCTATTAGATCAAAAAATTAGCATATGAGCTAGGTGGTGGACCCCAAAATGAGATTTTTTGCGCGATTTTTTCAATTTTTACCAAAATAACCCTGAGGTTTTCTATGCGAGAAATCGATTGCTCGCATTGCCAAACCTTGAAAACGCTTCTCTGACCCTGAATTACCCTATTTTTGCAAATTTCGCAAAAAACAGAGGCTAAATTCTTAGACCGACACACCTTTGGCGCTTCGGCCTCGCGAAAATTTTGTGGCCTCTACGTTTTTTATTTCCCCTTCCCTTCGGTAAGGGTGCCCGTGAAGTCAAAATGGGAAAATTCCTTCAGATTCGTGTTCCCCATATCCGAAAACCCCCGAGGACAAAAATTAGCCTATTTGGAGAAATTTTTTGGCTACCACGGAACTTTTGATTGAATCAGGCAACGTGTACATTGAAACGAAAAGAAACGTGGATATAGCTTTTTTGATGCATCTCTGCGTAATCGTATGGCAGGAAAATAAGGATTAATACTAAATAGTACTAACTAATCCTAATTTTCTCTCCATACGACCACGCAGGGATGCACCAAAAAAATTATATAAGGATCCACGTTTCTTGTTGTCTCAAGGTTCGGAAAAACGCGCAATCAATTTCTTGCATAGGGTTATTTTGGTAAAAAATTTGAAAATTTTTGGTAAAATCCCGCAAAAATCTCTTTTTTGGGAGTCACCCTGTTATTTTTAAGGGTCTTCAATGTATGACTAAATATAAAACCGATCGGGATTGCCAAGCTCTAGGCGAGGTCAACGAATGTCTTGCTAAAGAAGTAGGAAGTGAATGTGGTGGAAATGCTCTTTCTCTAACATATAACGCCATGAGCGAAGTAATTTAATGGAGGATAGTAAAAAATGGAATTAAACACTTTTTTAGTACTTACACGAATTGCTGCCCGATTGTAGCCTGAATGTTCCATCTGTAGCCATTCATACGGGATGCAGCGAGCAACATTTAATAGCACATCTCGAATGTGAGACGTTGGTCGATCGCTTCCGCTTTAGGCCTATCTCATTTATAGTGTAAGGGAAGATTAGAGTTGACGGTCCAGTGGGAAAAAAGTTGCCATTGTTTTGTTGATATTCGGAAAGTTGATGAAAAATGGAGCATTTTTTGTTTTTACGGCATGTTCTGAATCGTTGTAGTTTTCGAGATAATTGCGTTTGAAATTGTTCATGTTTTCGTTGTAATACACAAACTTTTTTGAATTCAAGTTCAAAAAAGTTTGTGTATTACAACGAAAACATGTAATTTCAAACGCAATTATCTCGAAAACTACAACGATTCAGAGGTTGTCGTAAAAACAAAAAATGCTCCATTTTTCATGAACTTTCTGAATATCAACAAAAATGGCAACTTTTTTCCCATTAGACTGGTCATATGTTGACGTTGAATTTTTCAATCTCATTTTTAGCAATGCATCAAAATGGGATGACTTCTGCCAAGTGGTCAGTGGACAATATCGTCCATGTATAGGTACTTGTCTAATTTGTATTATTAATACATTCTTTAACAGAAAAACTTGAATGCCGTTTTGAACCAGTTTCTTCAGCTTCCCTTAACTTATTTGAAAATCTCTGCTCTCACCCAGAAACTCGTGAAAAACAGCGTCGTTTTAGCACATGCTTAAGCTCGTACTCGATGTCCCCAGCCGGGCAAAAGTGCATTGAGCCATTCACTCAAATCGACCTCCTAGAGAGAGATGTTTCCATCAATTTCTGTATTGGGTATAACATTATCTTGGAGCTATTCATATAATGCATTTTTAGCGCTGGTAAGATTCTTGGGTGTGCAGCGAATCAAATCAATACTGAATGTGGGTCAGAAGCACTTGAGCATGTCTATAAGACACACAACTTCTGGCTGAGAGGCTTCGAAGAAAATTGTAATTTGACTATGCCTAGCCTGCCCACGATGGTGCCCACCACTTCAACAATTCCACCAACAACAAGGACAACAACAGCTAGCCCCACGACCACAAGACCAACAACAACCACAATGAAATCAACAACTCCAACTACGACTATGCCAAAGCCCAAGTCGGCTGAAAAGCAAACGCAGAGCGGGTTGCAGCACATTAGCCTGCACAGGGTTCCTCTAGCCTCAACACCAGAACAAGAAGAAGAAACAACGCACACAATTAGGCCTCCACAAAAACTTCTCGAGCCAATATCCAGGCCACCGCCGCCAACTGAAAAAGTTCCCGAACCAGAGCCGACTGCTGAGCCAGCGCCCCCTACTACTACTCAACAATCTACTATTCAGTATAAACCCTTCTCACATGAAAACGGTGCTACGAGAATATCCATGGTGTTATTACCTTTTGTTGTACTTGTAGTTTGTCTATGGTAATCACCATGGTGAAATCCGATGACTTGGAGAAAAACGGGAAATTTATTTATTTATTATTAATAATTTTTTTATCACTGCCTTATTTATTGCCAAGTACCTTTGTCATTCTTGTTGACAGCCTTAGATTTTTATTGAAAATTTGTTAGCCCACACAACTTTATTACAGGGTGATTCAAAAAAGAGAATTTTGCAATTTTTCAAAAAATTTAAAGTGGTTTAATTTTCACGAAAATAACCATATAAGAGGTTTTTCTATGCGAGGAATCGATTGCGCCATTGCCGAACCTTGAAAATGTTTCCCTGATTCAGGGAAAGGCATGTGTATTGAAGCGAAAATAGGCTAATTCATGGTCAGGGAAGCGTTTTCAAGGTTCGAAAATGCGCACAATCGATTCCTCGCATAGAAAAACAAAATCCTCTATAGAGTTATTTTGGTGAAAATTTAAAAAATTGAAAATTTTTGAAAAAATCGCAAAATTCTTATTTGTTTGAATCACCCTGTATTTGCCCTATCATTGAATTCCCACTCACTGCCTTATAAACTATTTCTTCACTTGTTTCATGTACTCACTTCTTGTTTTATAGATGTTATATTGTTTGTAAGGGTGCGTGCTAGCCGTTCGGAAATCGCATTTCCATACGCTAGCCGTTCGGAAATGTGCTAGCGTCTAGAAATAGTGCATTTTCACAATTTCCAGACGATTTCCGGACGGCTCGCATCCGGAAATTCGAATTTCCAGACGGCTCGCGTCCGGACACGATTTCCGGACGGCTAGCATCCGGAAATACTACAATTTCCGGGCGGCTAGCGCTCGGAAATCGTCGTGAAATGCGTTTCACGACTGCTAGTGCGCACCCTAACGTATATAAGATTAAAATCTTCCCTGAAAACTATCTCGTTTCTGTCTTTCACTTTCTAATTTCAATCACAAATCTTATAAATATGCAAATTCAAAAACATATTTGATACATGGAGAAGAAAAGTCTTGCCCATAAGGTCAAATATACTACTGATCTAGACGTCAAAATACTAATTGGACAAAAGGCAAAAGTTCTAGCCAGTTTCAAACAATTTTGAACCCTTTTCTTGAAGAATAACCCCACGTCAAGCATTTTTTAATCGTTAAAACTTTTTTTGACTATTCAATTTCCAGTACTTTTCTATTTAGAGAAAGACTGTGACCCCCTCTATGACTCCTTTTTAGAATAGGCATTTTCGTCCACCGAGGGTATTTGCCTATGGAAGAATTTTTGCCCCTCCAAGTAATGCTCAAAAATATTGTTAATTTTCCCACTACACAAAATTCCATATTTTTTCCATTTAATCTTTAAATTATTGTCAATTGATGATTTGCCTTAATGCCCTGTCTACGTATTATGTAATAAATTTTAGAGATTCGTTGACCCCTCCCTCCCTTTCCATAATAAAAAATGAAGCCATTGCCTCAATCAAGCTTTCTTAAAGGACCAGTCCAGTGGGAAAAAAGTTGCCATTTTGTTGATATTCGGAAAGTTCATGAAAAATGGAGCATTTGTTGTTTTTATGGCATGTTCTGAATCGTTGTAGTTTTCGAGATAATTGCGTTTGAAATTACATGTTTTCGTTGTAATACACAATCTGTTTTGAATTTTTAATCGATTTTTTTAAATTTTCATAAAATGAACATTGTTGCAGTTTTTTATAGTTAAATGGGACGAACAAAATGACACCAAAATTATCCAATTTGAAAGTTGTTTTGGGTTATTGAAACGAAAACATGAATCAGAATTTTCGTTTCAATAACCCAAAACAATTTCAAATTGGATAATTTTTGTGTCATTTTATTCGTCTCATTTAGCTATAAAAAACTGCAACAATTTTCATTTTATAAAACTTTTAAAAATCAATTAAAATTTCAAAAAAAGTTTGTGTATTACAACGAAAACATGTAATTTCAAACGCAATTATCTCGAAAACTACAACGATTCAGAGGTTTTCGTAAAAACAAAAAATGCTCCATTTTTCATGATCTTTCCGAATATCAACAAAAATGGCAACTTTTTTCCACTGGACTGGTCCAGCGGGATATCTTTTATGGCCGGGTAGAAAATTTTTTAATTTAAAAAAAAGACCTTTCTAGGGGTAATTTTATGCGAGAAATCGATTTCTTATTTAAAATAGTATACAAAAAACGTATAAAAACGGTCAAATCAATGATTTTCATGCTTCGAGAATGCGCGCAATCGATTTGTTGCATAAAATTACCTCCAAAACGATGTTTTTCAGAAGAAAAATCGAAATTTTTTATATTTTCGTTTCAATACATACTCTTATTTCCCTGATTCAGATTCAAGGAAACATTTTTCAAACTTCGGAATGCGATCGATTTATCGCATAAAATTACCCCTATAAGGTCTTCTTAAAAAATTTTCTACCCGGCCATAAAAGATACCCCCCCCCCCTCCCATCCCTCTTAATAGTTTTAGTAAATTAATGTAACAAAAATTTTTTTCTTATTATGCCCATTTCTAGCCACAAAACGTTAAGTGTTGAATGAAAAGAGGAAAAGCATGATTATTTTGGTTGTGCTTCCTTTCTTTTTGACATTCAACGCTTAAAACAATAATAAAATAAGAGTAAAACTTCTTTTTTAAATTTATCTTTTGTTGTAATTATTTTACGGAATTTGTCTACTCGGATAAAGGAATTGTTAAACGGCGGGAGGGGGTGCAAATTAGGGTCCTTTCTCCAAAAAATTCTTTTTGAAAAATGACCTTCTAGAGATAAAGATAAGGTGAAAAATCGATTGCGCACATCCCCGTCGCGTGAAAATGCTTTTTTCACCTTGTTTTTGCGAAAATAGCACAATTTTTAACGTGAATAGTGCTATTTTCGCGAAAACAAAGATGAAGGAAGCGTTTTCACGCGACGGGAATGTGCGCAATCGATTTTTCACCTTATCCCTAGAAGGTCATTTTTCAAATAGAATTTTTTGGAGAAAGGGCCCTAATTTGCACCCCTTTAAAAAGTGGAAATTATATCAGATTATTAACGTAAATGGCGTTTCAGGTTGCGCCAGAATTCCGATCTGCCTTCTTGAAATGGATCTTTCATTTCTGGAGCTAGTTTGATTGACAAATATCGTCTTGGATGTTCATTTGAGGCGGCTTCCCATTGGAATGGCAAGATTGATTCTGGCTTGCTAGGGTCGCCATTCGGATCACTGAATTATAAAAAATATATTCAAAATTTAGCCAATTTTATTATATTCACCCATATTTTGCAAAATTCGTCCACATTTGTGTCATGATTCCAATCATCTTGTTATCATCCTCATTGAATTTAAAATCGACTAGAATACCAACACCGAAGAGATAAGCCAGCTCGGTACAATGAGTCGGTGCTTTAAAGATAAAGGATAATATTGGGTTGTTCAGAAAGTATCTCCTCACCTATCTTTATTCTACTCAATCTCGATCCAGAAATCAAAAATTTTGGTACTACTCTTGAATTAGGGGGCCAAAATGACAAGGTTCTGGAACCAAACAAATTTTTCGGAGCTCTTCCCCCTGGGGAGACGATCAACAGGATCTGATACCAAAAACTGATACTTTTTTGAGGTAATTTATGGAAAAATATCCTCTAAAGGCTTAGGTCTAGGCTTACGCCTAGGCTTAGGCTTAAGCTTAGGCTTAAAGGATCAGTCCAGTAATTTACAACCATATGAAAAATGATATATTCGGAAAGATCATGAAAAGAGCATTTTTTGTTTTTACGGCATTTTCTGAATCGTTGTAGTTTTCGAGGTAAGAACCGGGGAACCGAGCGCTTCGCGCCCGTAGGGGAAAAGAAATTGTATTTATTTCAGATAGTTTGTTTCAGCGGTCAGGCAAAAAAGCATAGCCAAATGGACAAAGAAGCCACCCGTTCGATCTGACAAGTTAAGTTAAGCAACGTTGGCCCCTCAGGTTCAAAAAGTTTGATGTTCACAAAAATTCTTTTAGAAACAATGGCCTTGGCCCTAGCCCTAGCCCTAACCTTAGCCCTCGCCCTAGCCTTAGCCCTCACCTTAGCCCTCGTCCTAGCCTTAGCCCTCGTCCTAGACCTCGTCTTAGCCCTAACCCTAGCCCTAACCTTAGCCCTAGACTTATCCCTCGTTCTAGCCTTAGCCCTAGACGCTTTAACAACTGCGCCATGAAAGCAATATTGTATTCTCTTCTAACAAAATACATAAGCTGAAAAAGCAAAATAAAAAATTTAATTTTTTCAGAGGGGGTACCCCTATGATTTTGGTGTCGTTTTTCTTCTCTCACCGAGCTCTTTCTAAAAATCTAAGTCGTAACGGGACTGCACTTAAGGTTACAAAATCTGGTGACACAAACAGACATTTCTCGTTTAATATTATAAGATTGCGTTTGAAATTTGAATTTGTGTACAAGCTCTTCGTTGTAATACACAAACTTTTTTGAATTTTTTTGCGGAAAAATCAATTTTTTAAATTTTCATAAAATGGACATTGTAGTAATTTTTTATAGCTAAGTGAGACGAACAAAATGACACTAAAATTATCCAATTTGAGCATTGTTTTGGGTTATTGAAACGAAAACCCTGATTCATGTTTTCGTTTCAATAACCCAAGACTATGTTCAAATTGGATCATTTTGGTGTCATTTTGTTCGCCTCATTTAGCTATAAAAAATTATAGCTACAATGTTCATTTTATGAAAATTTAAAAAATTGATGCAAAAATTGATTTTTCCGCAAAAAATTCAAAAAAGTTTGTGTATTACAACGAAGAGCTTGTACACAAATTCAAATTTCAAACGCAATTATCTCGAAAACTACAACGTTTCAGAACATGCCATAAAAACAAAAAATGCTCCATTTTTCATGATCTTTCCGAATATATCATTTTTTCATATGGTTGTGAATTACTGGACTGGTCCTAAAACCTTACGCTTGGGCTTAGGCCTAGGCTTAAGCATAAGATTAAGTCTAAGCCTAGGTTTAAGCCTACGTTTTAGAGGATATTACGTCGGCAGGAAAATATTAAACGGTATATATTATGATGGCCGATTAAGACTTACCAATGAATGGCAAATGACGACCAATCAAGAAGCCAAAACTTTTTGGATTCACATAATCGAATGAATACAAGTAAGTGGCATCATTTTCCACTTCAAGATTTTCATAGACACTAGTTTGGGTATCCGATGCCAAAAACAAATCGGTATACAGCTAAAAAACAAAGATTTTTTATCGAAATTTCTTTTGATAATACTTTAACAATAGCATGGTCATACTTATCCTTGTCTTGGCGCTCTTCCGGCTGCAGGTAGATTTTCAAAGCTTGGTCTCGTAGCTCTTTGAAATTCGGATACTCGTATTCTGGTATGCGTTCGGCTATGATCTCTTCGATACTAAAATGTCAACAATGCTGCACTATAATATAAGAAATAAAGCGCTGTTCACAATGCGGTGTTTTTACACGATGTTTTTTTCGATGTTTTTTTCTTCCATTGAAATTTAAGCAAAAAACAAAAAGTGATGTTCTACAAAGTTGTTTCTCAGATCAAGACGAACACCTCGTCTTGATGTGAGGAACAACTTTGTAGAGCGCTTGGTGTTTGTTTCGATTGAATTTTAAACTATAAAAAAATTTTTCGCAAAAAGTGATGTTCTACAAAATTGTTCCTCAGATCAAGACAAACAACTTTGTAGAACATCACTTTTTATGAAAAAATTTTTATGGTTTAAAATCAATAGAAGAAAAAAACACCGTGTCAAAACACCGCATTGTGAACACAGCCTAAGGATACTATTTTTTAGAGTGGATAACATAAGAAAGAATCCCTTCGGCTTCACAAATCCCAGTCAACCGCTTTTTCTTCGGCGCTTCTTTGCGGAGTTCTATGGGTGTTTTGGGCAAGAAATCACCGTCGATTCTTGGCCCGATCGTCGTCTGCATTTTGCCTCCAGTGGTATCAGAGCCCAAACCAGTTGCCAATTTCATTGCGGGCACTTCTCGCATTCTTCGGATTAACTAAATATTCATTTAACACAAATCGAAATAAAAGAAGAGCAACTTCGTGGCTATCATTTTCGGTGATACCATTCTTTAGGGCCATTAATCTAAACATTTCTGAGATGCATTTTAAAGGACTAGTCTATTTTCGGGGAAATATTTTTAAAAGATAGAGGACAAGTAACTGAGCATTGTTTGTTTTTACGGCACTATTTGAAAATCTAACGGTAAAAAGTTATGAGCGAAACAAACTTGTTTTCAAACGAGTTTGTATATTGAAACGATTAGCCTGCATGAAATTTTGCATTGAAACGATTGAATAAATCATTATAAAATTCAAAATCCTTCAAGAAAAAAGAAAGATGGCATTTTTTATAACTCATCGAGACGAATAAAATGACTTCAAAATTATTGAATTTGGAAAATGTTTTGGGTTATTGAAACGAAAATTCTGATTCAGGCTAATCGCTTCAATAACTCAAAAAATTCTTCAAATTCAATAATTTTGAAGCCATTTTATTCGTCTTGATGAGTTATAAAAAATGCCATCTTTCTTTTTTTCTTAAAACATCAAGGATTTTGAATTTTCTAGTGATTTATTCAATCGCTCCAATGCAAAATTTCATAAAGGCTGATCGCTTCATTATACAAACTCATTTGAACAAAGTTTGTTTCTCATATAACTTTTTACCGTTAGATTTTCAAATAGTTTCGTAAAAGAAAAAAATGCTCAGTTTTTTGTCCTCTATCTTTTAAAAATATTCCCTAGAAGTAGATTGATCCTTTAATTATGAAATGCAAAGTTATGACCTCGACTTTTCGACGGCATTATTGTTGATTGCCCACTCACAACTGGCGTTGCCTGCCATCGGTACCACTTTATGAAAGAGATCTAAAAAGAGCAAATTCTATCGGGTTGTTTCATACTACTGAAAAATTTTTTATCGAAAACGAGCGAAAAATGACGATTTTCGATATATTTGTTGGGCCGACATTCCTTGGGCCGACTTATGAAACAATCCAATATTTTTCGCAATCATTTGGTAAGGTTTAAAAAATTCCTCGAGATGGAAATAGTATTGTCACAGATCCAGTATTTGAAGTTACCTCGTGAATAAGGGCTCAATGATAGCAAGTCCACTGAAGCACCACCTGCACTTTGCCCAAATATCGTAACCTAATTTTTAAAGGATCAGTCAAGTGGGAAAAAAGTTGCCATTTTTGTTGATATTCGGAAAGTTCATGAAAAACGGAGCATTTGTGGTTTTTACGGCATGTTCTGAATCGTTGTAGTTTTCGAGATAATTGCGTTTGAAATTGTCATGTTTTCGTTGTAATACACAAACTTTTTTGAATTTTTTGCGGAAAAATTAATTTTTGCATCGATTTTTTAAATTTCATCAAATGAACATTGTAACAATTTTTATAGCTAAATGAGACGAACAAAATGACACGAAAATTATCCAATTTGAACATTGTTTTGGGTTATTGAAACGAAAACATGAATCAGAATTTTCGTTTCAATAACCCAAAACAATTTTCAAATTGGATAATTTTGGCGTTATTCTGTTCGTCTCATTTAGCTATAAAAAATTATAGCTACAATGTTCATTTTATGAAAATTTAAAAAATCGATTAAAAATTCAAAAAAGTTTGTCTATTACAACGAAAATATGTAATTTCAAACGCAATTATCTCGAAAACTACAACGATTCAGAACATGCCGTAAAAACAAAAAATACTCCATTTTTCATGAACTTTCCAAATATCAACAAAATGGTAACTTTTTTCCGACTGAACTGGTTCTTTAAAGAATCATTATTATTTTTTCAAGTGACCCCAATACTAACATTATTCTTATCTCCATTGAAAGCGCCGATATTTTCTTGGACCCATTGCAGTGCCAAAGTCATATCCCAAAGCGCCACATTCTCGTCACATGCATCATCGCCAGTAGTAAAGAAACCTAGGTAGCCAAGTCGGTATTGAATTGTAACGACGACCACTCCATGTGGTGCTACCTAGTTATAAAAAGATTCGCAATTTAACACTATACACATCACCTTACCAGATGTTGGCATATTCCAATATCACCTAAAATTAACCAAAAGTTTATATAAGAATCGCCGTTTAATAAGATCCTCAAAATTAAAAAAAAAACTTTTTGTTCACGCCTGAAAATTTGCGATCAAAATGGAAAACTCCGGGTCGAATCTTCGAAGTGCCGCGATTTTAATTAAAATCCAAAAAACCGAAAATTTCAATATAGGCTCTAATGGAAAGAAGAAGATGGAACGAGACAAATGAAACGATCGAATAAAACGATACAAATGAAACGACATAATGGAGCGAAACAAAATTCAGGGTTTTCGTGTCAATATTCAGGCAAATTCAAATCCGTTTCCGGACGAATGAAACGACATTATGAAACAAAACCTAATTCAGGGTTTTCGTGTCAATATTCAGGCTAATTCAAACTCAAAAACCCTGAATTTGGTTTCGTTCCATTATATCGTTTCATTCGTCCGGAAACGGGTTTGAATTTTCTTGAATATTGACACGAAAATCCTGAAATTGGTTTTCGTTTTTTTACAGGAGAACTGAAAGGAATTCAGTCTCACCCCCCCCCCATTTTTAATAATTCTTGGTTGAGTTCACCCGGAGTTTTTTTTATTTTTGTCTCGAATTTTAAGACGCGAAAAAAAGTTTTAATTTTGAGGGTCTTATATTACCATATTTGACTGCACTATCAATACAATATCCTCCACCATGGATAAACACCATGACAGGGAATCCACCTTCTGGCGGCTCCCACACCTAAAATATTCAACTACTTTTCTAGAAAAATGATCATGCATACAGGTGTGAACACGTTCAAATACAGGCAATCTTCGGAGCAAGGGCCAAGTTTGTATTTGACGAAAAAGAATGGATCCAGTTGAACACATCTTGAAGCAAACTTTGTTGCATGAAGAGTGTCGCTCCATGGCTCAGGCGGTACCGGTTTCTAAACGTATAAATTTAAACATAGAACATTTAGGAGCTATTACATAATAGGGGGAGGGGGGCCACCCACGTGAAAAAATTTTCGAAAATTTGAAAAAATGCTTTCTTGGTTCAGGAAAGTCCTGTGTATTGAAGCGAAAAGTCGCAAAAATGCAATTTTTCAACTTTTCGTTTCAATACACAGGCTTTCCCTGAATCAAGAAAGTGTTTTTCGCTTTGAAAATGTCAAATTCGGATTCCCCGCATGGTTTTACCCCTTGAAGGGTCATTTCCAGAACAAATTTTCACGTGGGTGCCCCCCTCCCCTATTATGTAGTAGCTCCAAAGTTTATAGACACCTTGAATCGTAGCTCGGCAACTGGCGGCTTGGCAAAAGGTATTCCTGAAAACGATGAAGGATATGGGTTTTTTGAAAATAATTTCTTACCTAAAAATGCGTCAACCATCCGATCGCTTTTTTGAATCATCCTTCTCCCGACAATCTTGCCATACTTTGTTGTTACCTAACATTTTTTTACACTTGCATTTTTTCAAACAAGCATACCTCCCTGCTAGGAACTTCTGGACCATGGAACAAATTTATTGAATTTCCCATAATGAAACAAACAAAATGGACTTTGGTTAGGGAATAGTTTCGTGCTCGAATGTGAGGACTGAACTAATCCTCTATGCTATTTCCTTTTTCCCTAATGTTGATATCAATTTATTTACTTAGTGTGTCAGCTGATAGTGCAATGTGTTTCTTGATCATGAAATTTGAATTCGAAAAACAATCTATAAAAGTTACCATAGTTACCATAAATGGCATAGACTCGAATGAAACGAAGCGAAAGATTTGAAAAGATACGAATGAAACGACAACGAAATCAAATTCAGGGTTTTCGTGTCAATATTCAGGCAAATTCAAACTCGTTTCGTACGAATGAAACAGACATAGATGGAACGAGCAAAAATGAAATGATCAAATAAAATGATACGATTTCATTTCCAGATGGCGTCCAGAAATTGCCCGGAAATGGACTTGAATTCGTCTGAATATTAACACGAAAACCCTGAATTTGATTTCTTTCCATTATGTCGTTTCATTCATCATTCAGGGTTTTCGTGCTAATATTCAGACAAATTCAAACTCGTTTCTGGACGAATGAAACGAGCACAGATGGAACGAACACAAATGAAACGATCAAATAAAACGATACGAATGAAACGATTTCATTCCCAGATGGCGTCCGAAAATCTCCCGGAAACAGGGTTGAATTCGTCTGAATATTGACACGAAAACCCTGAATTTGGTTTCGTACATGCACCCCCTGTACTTCCCCCTTGGTACAGCACTGTAAACATAAATGTCAGGCACATAGCAAGGGTAATTGACCCCCCCCCCCCCGAAATCCAAAAATGAAAAAAATTTCCTAATCCCTTATTTTATTCAAGACGTAACGAAACAGGCCTATTTATGACCGATTTTCAAAGAAAAATTTTATAGCAAGTATAGCAACATAGCCTAGGTGATTCACTTTGTGACTGTTTTCTGGTGGGGAGTTGGCCCCGAAATGTGCAAATTATTAACACTCTGTGTTTCTCACAGATTGCGTACTCGCTTCTCTTTGTGTACAGAAGAAGAGAAAACTTTGATCGGTCCTATATCGAGGTGTGAAACGTCGCAAATCATACCGGCAAACTCGGTCATCGAAGATTTAATATATATATAGACAAAAATGTTTGGCTATTTTATGCGTAATTTCAATAATTTTATGCAACAAAAATATACAGGGTGGGCCAAAAAAAGTGGCTAAAAAACAGAGTGGGTCAAAAGAAGAGGGACAAATTTTTGCGGGATTTTTATACTCATAGCATGGGTAAAAAATTGTGATAAGTTTGGTTAAGATCGAAGAAACCAAGTTCATGGCTTTTTTTATTTTTTGGGACTCGGAAATTTATTTTTCTAAAAACGAGCCCCGGGTGATTTTATGCGGGGAATCAATTGAGCACATTTTCGGAGCATGAAAACGCTTCCCTGAACCTGATTCAGGGAAACATTAGTTTGAAGCGAAACTGGTTAGGAAAAGTGGAAATTGCCATTTGGTGTATCAGGGAATCGTTTTTATGCTTCGAAAACGTGTGCGATCATAAAATTATCCATGGAAGAGCGAAAAACAAAAATAACCATTTTCGCTTCAAAACTATTTTTCCCTTAATCAGGGTCGGGGAAGCGTTTTCACGCTTCAGACGGCGTCCAGAAACGGGTTTGAATTTGCTTGAATATTGACACGAAAACCCTGAATTGGGCTTCGTTCCATTATTTCCTTTCACTTGTCCGGAAACGGATTTGAATTTGCCTGAATATTGACACGAAAACCCTGAATTTGGTTTCGTACATGTACCCCCTGTATCAGCGAATCGTTTTTATGCTTTGAAAACGTGTGTGATCCTAAAATTTCTACAAAATCCTATGTGTGTATTCCTATATAGCATGTCTCCAAGATGTCTCCAGATGTAAATTTTATGCAAAAAATCAATTGGAATAGGTTTCGAAAGAGCGTGAAATGCTTCCTTGTTCCTGATTCAGGGAATGGAGGTTGTGTATTGAAGCGAAAATCAAAAAATTTGGATTTTTAAATAAAAAAAGATCCCTCCGAGGTAATTTTATGCGAGGAATCGATTGCGAATAATTCTGGATCATGAATACGTTTTCTTCCCTGAATCAAGAAAGAAAATGTATTCATGATCCAAAATTATTCGCAATCGATTCCTCGCATAAAATTACCTCGGAGGGGTCTTTTTTTGTTTAAAAATTTTTCGATTTTCGCTTCAATACACGACCTCCATTCCCTGAATCAGGGTCAAAGAAGCATTTTTACGCTTCTTCGAAACCTATCCAATCTATTTTTCGCATATGATTTATCTTAGAAATGTCATTTTTTAAAAATTAAACAAAATTTCTACCTGGTCATGGTTTGAACTCCCCTTTAATAGTAGAGTGGCTGTATTTTTTTATATGGTTGTCTTTTTTCCTCTCGCATGTCACCAAGAAAATTATCTTTGTTCACATTAAACGCGTCAAAAATACAGTCAAGAGGTCACTTCAAAAATCACACCGATTCATCAACAATGATTTTTGAAGGATGAAAACATCTTTGATGACCACGTCAAGAGTTCATTCTGTGGATTGAGTCTGAGTGATCATCTTAGTTCTTATTGTCGGAAGAAGAAGTTTTTTTCTCTCTCGATGTAATTCGGATCGTAAAGCAAAAAGTCTTCTTCGACAAGAATAGACGACGACCGTTTTATTTTCGTTTTTTCGTTCGATAGCATATTTCATAATAACACTATTCTTTCGACTATCTGTCATTGCGCAAATAACATTACAGGGTGTTCCGAAAAAACCATTGGTCATTTTTTGGTGAAAATTTTTCTCCAAAATGACTCATGGATATTTTTAGGCGAGAAATCGATTTCGCGCATCGAAAACCCTTGAAGACGCCTCCCAGACCATGAAATTTACAACTTTCGTATTTTTTCAGTTTATAGGTCGGCAAGGTAAGGGAGGGGGGAGGAGGCCCCATGAGGTGGTCCCCCTCAATTTTAGGTCCATGAGTGCGTGGGTCAGAGGGAGGAGACTCTCCTCTTACCGACCTATGTTTTAGTTATTTTCGGTAGGAATTCCTACTTGAAAATACGAAAATTGGATATTTCATAATCTGGGAGGTATTTCAAAATTTTTCGATACACGTAATCAATTTTTCGCATATACCCCTAATGAGTCATTTAAGAAAAAACATTTTTTGAAAAATTAAAAAAATTTTTTCGCAAAAATGACCAAATGGAGGTTTTTTGGACACCCTGTACATGGCCGAAATTTACGGCGCTTTTTGTTGGCTTACAATGCAGCGGCAAATAGCCAATTCTTGTTGATATTGTTCGATTCAAACCCGTTTTGAGTCCGGAAGGCAATCACGGAGGAGGAGGAAGAAGAAGAAGAAGCAGCCTTCTTCCCCCTATTCTTCCTTCTTGATTTCAATGCTGTTTATGTGCTAACGCTGTTGTTGATATTTCCATGATTGTATTTGATTAAGAAGAGTGATTGCTTTTCAGGACAATTCGAATGCATGCGCTCATAATTTTGCTTCCATTTTTGCCCCTGATTGAAGGTGTTATTCAATGCCCATTGGGTGGAATTGGCGGCTATGGTGGTGGTTATGGTGGTGGACCAGGGTACCCATTTGGCGGTGGTAACTAGTAAGATTCAATTTCAATGACTAGTCATTTTTAAATTTTTCGCAAGATTCAAAAATCAATATATATCTCTTTATAGTCGGCGTCAATCCCCGATGTTTCTATAGTCTGGTTTCAGCGAGAGAGAAAATAAAAGCGCTACTTATCCACTGAGCTATGCTGCCCGCATAACTCAGTGGATAAGTAAGGCGACCGTCCGATCTGGCAAGTCAAGCAACATTGGGCCCGCAGGGTCAAAACTTTTGATTTTTTAAAAATTTTTTGTGTTCATATCGTCGGCTTCAGGTTCAAAGCCATTGACCATGTTGTCTTGAGGCTGTGGAGCTGCAATGGTGCCATTCATTCCATTTTGACGGTTGGTTGCTGGGCATCCGCGTGGTCGTAACGGTGGATTCAATTGGTATCCTTGGGCAATGACATGGAATGAACTCGTCCTCGAGTTCACTCAGCCACCAATTCCTGAACATTCAGCAGCAGATGCAGCCCCAACCACCACCACAGCAACCTCAGCCATAGGTTCCACAACAATGGCCTCAAATGCTGAGGCCATTCCATGTCTTCGCTCAAGGATACCAATTGAATCCACCATTATGACCACGCGGATGCCCAGCAACCAACCGTCAAAATGGCATGAATGACACCATTGCTGCTCCACAGCCTCAACTAGCCACAGAACCGCACCCTCAAGACATGACATGGGATGGCCGCGGCATTTGAGACCATTGTTGTGTAACCTGGGACTGAGGTTGCTGTGGTGGTGGTTGGGGGCTGCATCTGCTACTGAATGTTCAGGAATTGGTAGCTTCAGATGTGTTGGCCAGGACATCCGTAGTGACTGTCATGGTGTTGATTTGTGCCGTCAGGGCTGTGAAGTTGGCATTGAGAACCAGGATACTCTGAGCTACGGCTAGGGTGGCTGCATTTGTGGCTTCTTCCAATTGTTTGAGTTTGCATGAGATTTTTTAACATACTTCCCCCGTGGCCGTGATATGGACTTCAACCACTCATTTTGAAGCTCTTCGTGAGTACAATCGATCTACAACAACAAAAAATCATAGGCAAAAACGCGATTTTTCCCCGATTACGATTACAGTATAATCACTTGGAAGCATGCAGGCAATTCGTTTCAATAAACCGCGAATTCAAACTTGCAGATTTCGCAATAGCGCATCTGTAGAAACAAATGGGGATTGAAGCCGACTATACCAATTACAGGGTAGTTCAAAAAGGTCTTTCACAACATTTTCTACCGAATTAGCTCAAATAAAAACCATGTCCACTTTTGACAAAATTGTGCCTTACAAGGGACATGCATGAAATGACGCATGAATTTTTCAAAAAGTTCTATATATTCTGAAAAAGCATACCTGATCATAAGTCGGCAAGGGGGGGGGGAGTCTCTCCCCTGACCCACGCACTCATGTACCCAAAATTGAGGGGAGACCACCTCATCGGGGTCCCCTCCCTCCATCTTGCCGACCTATATACCTGATTACCCTTTAGAAATGAAAAAATTAGCTGCTATAACTCGAATCCTGAGGAGATAAAAAATAGACCCTACTAGATAAAAACTATACACAATACCTTGTTGGAACTACTTACCACCAGAAGTTCGTGCCGCCAAATCTCTTTTTTCATTTAAAAAACAAATAAGATCGTTGCAAATAAGTCATAAAATTATTTCTAATTCACTAATACGTTTTTGATAATAACTATTTAATAACTCTTACTTCCAATCTCTCTCTATGTAACTTAATTATTTTACTTTTTTTGCCTTGTGGGATTAAGCGCTATTTATAGCCTTTCACGTTGTATTGATGTAATTACAGGGTGCGGCAAAAGTTCTTGGACAAAATAATAGCCGAAAAACGGCATTATAAGTAAAATATTTTCAAACAAATCATTTTATTTGAGAGTAAGCAGTCAAAAAAACAATTTTATTTCAATAAATGCTCAAATCGACCACCTTCTTCCGCGGTACAGGCGTCGAGACGTTTCATAAAGTCATCTACCATGGTCGCACACATGTTTCTAATGGAATTTGTAATTATGAAGAAGAAGTATGGTCGCACAAAATAAGAACATAAGTTGAAAATTTTTTAAGCAAAAATGTTCAAAAAAGTTCTAAGCTGCAAGATTAAGCAAAAAATTGAAAGAAATATTTGCATTTTTCGAGAAAATTTTAGTTGAAACATTTGTCCAAGAACTTTTGCCGCACCCTGTATACAATAAAGTAAAGTAAATATAGGAAAAAATGATTCCTTCAACCAAAAAGCAGGTGGTTGCAGGCCAATGACTGGACGGTCTTTTAGGCCTAAAGAACCCCCGTAAAGAGCCACAGAAAAATTTTCATCATTCAATTCTTGAGGCAATCGATCCCCCCCCCATACGTAAAACACTCATAGGGAACAATTTTGTCGAAAGTGGACAGTCTTTTTTGCTGCGTTAATTTGGCATAAAATATTGTGAACGACCTTTTGAATAACTTGTATAAAAATTGAATTAACTCTTTAAAGGACCAGTCCACTAGGGAAAAAACTCTATGTAAAAATTATATATTCGGAAAATTCATGAAAACTGGAACACTTTTTGTTTTTATGGCATGTTCTGAATCGTTGTAGTTTTTGAGATATTTGCATTTGAAATTTTGAATTTGTCTACATGTTTTCGTTGTAATACACAAACTTTTTTGAATTTTTTGTGAAAAATCGATTTTTGAAATTTTCATAAAATGAACATTGTAGTAATTTTTTATAGCTAAATGAGACGAACAAAATGTCCAAAATTATCGAATTTGAACATTGTTTTGGGTTATTGAAACGAAAATTCTGATTCACGTTTTCGTTTTAATAACTCAAAACAATTTTCAAATTGGATAATTTTCGTGTCTTTTTGTTCGTCTCATTTAGCTATAAAAAACATCTACAATATTCACGTTATGAAAATTCAAAAAATCGATTTTTCCGCAAAAAATTCAAAAAAGTCTGTGTATTACAACGAAAACATGAACAGTTATCTCGGAAACTACAACGATTCAGAACATACCGTAAAAACAAAAAATGCTCCATTGTTCATGAATTTTTCGAATAAATAATTTTTGCACAAAGTTTTGTCCCGAGTGTACTGGTCATTAAATTTGTGTAAATTCTCTTTTTTAGCTGTGGCCCTGAATCTATATTTCATTACTATACGGTACCTTTTTTTAAATATGTTTTAATAAGTATTGGATAAATTTTTAGTGCTGTAATAATGGATATGAATGTTGTTTTCAACTCGAAACCTGGGTTATGTAAGTCTAAGATAAAGATCATGAGTGAAATTAAGCAGTTGTACTCATTTGTCAACATTTTTTTTGACAAGTTTTTAAATCGGTTAGCATGTCATTTTTACAGCATTATTTTTATTGACAGAAAACATAGACGAGCTCAATGCTTAAATTCATTTTTTTATACATTCATTTATAATAATTTTAATGACCCCCTCGCAGATCTTTTAAAGACCATTCAACTCGAAAAAAACACTATGAAAAGTTGTATATTCGGAAAGTTCATGAAAAATGGAGCATTTTTTGTTTTTATGGCATGTTCTGAATTGTTGTAGTTGTCGAGAAAATTGCGTGGGAATTTGGCGATTTTTGAAATCTGTGTATTACAACGAAAACATGAACGCTGTGAAAATTCGGCATACACAATAACGGGACGATGAAGGGAATTACAAGCACAATTGTTGTCCCTCTCTTGTAATCCCGTTCATGTATTGTTTGAACGATCGTTCCATCCCATTCTTGTCTATGCCGCAAATTCGTCCCTGAGTCAACAAAGTTGTGTATTGACACGAAAATTTAAAAAAAAATTTCGTTTTTCATCGACTTACGAAAACTGCCAACAAAATTTTATTTTGCGTCAATACACAATTTTTAATGACTAGGGACGAATTTTCACTGCGTTCATGTTTTCGTTGTAATACACAGACTTCTCAACTTCAAACTCGGCTATCTCAGCAACGATTCATGATTCAGACGTTACCGTAAAAGCAAAAAATGTTCCATTGTTCATGAATCTCCCGAATATATAACGTGTTTTTTTCAGAGTGAGCTGGTTCCAAAAAACGGATAGGCACCATTTATACTTGCCGCAAGACGCGCGCGTCTTGCGGCAAGTATAAATGGTGCCATAGGTTTCAAAGAGCGTAGTTTAGTGGATAGCATCACAGGCTTCGAGTTTGAAGACCCGGGTTCAATCCCGCTCGGCGCCAAATTTATTGCATCGCCTAAAATTGATGAAAATTTTTACCTAGCTGTAATTTTATGCGAAGAACACGATGGTGATATTATTTTTTCATGAAAATTTTTGTAAAAAATAGAAAAATCAATTTTTTGACAAACATCAAGACTTAAGTAAAAAATAGTTAAAAATTGATTTTTCTATTTTTACAATAGTTTTCATGAAAAAATAATATCACCATCGTGTTTTTCGCATAAAATTACCGCTAGGCAAAAATTTTCACCAATTTTGGACGATGCAAAAAAGATTTGGCTCCGAGCGGAATTGAACCCAGGTCTTCAAAAACTCGAAGTCTGTGATGCTATCCACTAGGCTATGCTTTTTGGAACATCTCTGTGAAACGGATGTTAACTTAAAATTTTGCAGAGTAGGTTTAATAGTCTTGGCGTTGGTAACGATTGTCTGCTGCTTTGGAATATGTGGTGCCTGTTATTGGGGTGTAGCTAGAGCAACTGAATGATATACCTCAGATTGAATTTTTAACTTAAAATTTTGCAAAAAGGTTTCATAAAAAATAGTTTTTTCATTGTTGTTTATGTAAATAAAGTTTCTTGCCAAGAAATTTGTGAACTTTAAACTAAAATCTTGAATGTGTTCACGTGCACGAGAGCCTGAGAAATTTATCCGGAATAGACTATTTTGAAAAAGCCTTTTCAATGACCATAAATGCTAACCCATTACGCGGAATCGGATATTTTGTTTCGGGTTTAACTTATCTTTATCACGCTATGCATTGTGATGTCTGAGTTTTTGTGTTAGTATTTTTAAAGATGTTAGATCTCTTTTTCCCGCTTGGAGTTTAGTTAGAGACCGGCACATGACAATTTTTTATTCATTTTTTTTGACAGTTTGATGATAAACATGTAGTAAAAATGTATAGAAAATTTTACTTAAGACATTTTTAATAAAGTGCAAAAAAGTTTTGAGAAAAATGAATTTTTAGCAGCCAAAAAATAATCACGCAAAAAAGTTTGTTTCAGGTGAGAGTCGAACCTGAGCCTTCTGCAAGAGAAGCGAGAGCAAAACCACTGCTCTAACCAGCCCATTTGTCATGAGTTTTTTAAAATTGATTAAGAAATGAGATACCATTTTTTGTATCGATTTCAAGGATGTTTAGGGATTTTTTTGGGTCGATATGCCGGTCTCTAAATTTAGTATGCTAATTTTTATCTAATATATCATGAGAGCAGCAGCATCGGAAATTACTCAATTTCCGAGGGTTCTCAAATTTGTCTTAACTCTTGAAAAATTAAACAATTCGTGGGTTCCTTTGTGCTATCAAATCTCTATCTCAATTGTTTAGTTGATTTGAATTGGATGAGCTTGAGCTTGATTATTTTCGAGTCTTTTTAAATGTTTTATCCAGTTGATAAAATTGGGAATGACAGTCCTCGTTTTCTCTCCCCCGAGCAATTGGCTGGGAATCTACTTAAGAATGATTTGATGACTAGGACCAACAACAACCATACTATTTACAATATTGATTTGACACCCAAAGTGAGTTTTTCACTCATTTCGAATATTACACCCAACATTTTTTCAAAATTGACGTTGCCAAAAAAAGGTAGACACTTCTTTAATTCGTTGCTCACCTTTATTTTTTATGGTTTTTATTAAAATTTTGTTCTTTTATGCGTTCAAACGATCATAAACTGGGGGGGGGGAGGGATCGAGCGCTATCGCGTTTCACAAAAGTTATCCGCAAGTATTTGAGAAAGCAAAAAATGTTGCTAGTTTATTTTTGCCTTATACCCTAGTACTTGCCTTGTACAGTAAGACATCGATATAAAGCCCCTAAATCAAAGTTCCAAAAAATCGTATCTCCGTCAATTTGAATGCTATTTGTTTCGTTAACCACATTTTCCTTAAAATCTTATATAGAATTTTAAGGAAAATGTGGTTAACGAAACAAATAGCATTCAAATTGACGGAGATATGATTTTTTGGAATTTTGATTTTGGGGGCGCTATATCGAGGTTTGACTGTAGTTTTATTAATAAATTTTAGCCCAAACCTAAAAAAGTCGAAAAGGAAAAACCTGAGAAATCCGAAGAAGAAATCAAGGATGAGGAAAAGAATAAACGAGATGAAGTGAGGAAAGAAGAGATTATCGAGGATATAGTGGATTTGCTAGAAAAGACCAGTAATTTCACACATTTGCTAACATCAAGGGATAAAAAAGCGAAAATTTTTGAAACCATTCAAGCACCACTTTTGGGGCATTGATGACATGTAGTATTTTTTGCTTTTACGGCACTACTTGAAAATCTAACGGTTAAAAGTTATGAGCGAGACAAACAATTTTCAAACGAGTTTGAACATTAAAACGAAGAGCTTGTTGATCAATCAGATTGTTTATTGAAACGATTTAATTAATCATTATAAAATTCAAAATTCCTGAACATTTAGAAAAAAATAAATACAGCGTTTTTTATGACTCGGCGAGACGAATAAAATGATACCAAATTATCGAATTTGAGAATGTTTTGGGTTATTGAAACGAAATCCCTGATTCATAGTTTTCGTTTCAATAACCCAAAACATGGTTCAAATTCGATCATTTTGGTGTCATTTTATTCGTCTCATCGAGTTATAAAAAATACTGTATTTATTTTTTTCTAAATGTTCAAGGATTTTGAATTTTATAATGATTGATTAAATCGTTTCAATAAACAATCTGATTGATCAACAAGCTCTTCGTTTCAATGTTCAAACTCGTTTGAAAATTTATTTGTTTCGCTCATAACTTTTTACGGTTAGATTTTCAAGTGGTGCCGTAAAAGCAAAAAATGCTCGAAATTTTGTGCTCTATAAGATGGCATCAAAAACACAAAAATGGACTGGTCCTTAAAGGGGAGACCCATTTGGGGATCATTCTCCGAAAAAATTGTTTGCCAAAACAGCCTATATAGGGGTAAAATCATGCGAAAATCGATTGCGCGCATTCTCGAAACTTGAAAACTCTTCCTTGACCCTGATTCAGGGAGGTTTTCATATAAAAATCCGAAAATGTGAACAAACATAATCACAGTTGCACAACCCCGGTAAAATTTTACCGGGGAGTAGGTCATGGGGTGAGGTGGGGGTAGGTCATGTGTCACGGGGTGGAGGGGGG
>OZJO01000131.1:0-16775 GCA_900406225.1 Acrobeloides nanus
GTAAAAAGTGTAAATAACCATTGTTTAGAATGAAAAAAAACATCGGGAAAATGTGCAAAACAGATATAATAATGCCGAGACTATCAAAGCCCAAGAGAAAGCGCGAGAAATTGAGCGTTCGCCTCTTTAATCTCTGTTGTTAAGTTTTTTCATGGTTTTAAAAAATTTAATAAAATTATTGGGTTGTTGTTCCCCAAAATCGTACACTTTTCACTTTTTTCAAGAAAAAAATCGAAAAAATTGAAAATATTCAAAATTGAAAAATTCGAAAAATTGAAAAATCGAAAAAATTCGAAACAAACTGAAAAAATCGAAAAAATTGAAACTCATGTTTTCGTGTCAATATCCAGACTTTTTCCCATGGGACCAAAAACTTGAATTTTCAAAAAGTTCTCCAAATTGTCTGAAATTTGATGTCAGGAGGTTTTTCGACACTGGGAACACGAATCTGAAAGAATTTTTTGATTTTGACCACGGAAAGGCAGTATACCCTACGAAGGGTATACTGCCTCAAAAATTTTGTATTTTCTGAATCAGGGTTAGGCAAGAAAATTTCATTTTCATGCCTCTGCAATGCGTCCATTCGATTCCCCGCCTAGAAAAACCCTAGTACGGTTGAAAATTTCGTCAAAAATAGACTTCTATAACCAAAAATCGACATTTGAAAATGAATTTGCAACATTGAAAAAACCCCATTTTTTGAAAAAATCTGTATATTGACACGAAAACATGAATTACGTTCAAAAAGAACGATTGGATTGCATACACTCTTGCCTAATATTGAGAAAAATTTTTTTGTCGAAAACGAATTTCTCGAGCCCTCTTTGGTAATTTTTAAAATTCTATATTATTTGTTTATCATTTGTTAATTTTTTATGAATTTTTAAATTTTAACGTATTTTTTAATTTTTTTTATTTTGACCTATTTCTTAATTTTTATGCATTTTTTAAATTCTACCCTGAATTAGATCGGCAAGCTTTCAAGTATGTATGATTCTTTTTCCAAATGATTCAGACTGTATTCTTTGATGGTCTTTTTTGGTTTTTTGGTTTAATAGTAATAAAAGATACTCATCGCCAATCCTTGTGTAGGAAGTCTTCTCCTTGTGTCAGAACTACTCTTCTCCAAAGCGGGACCTTTATTAGCTAATGAATTCCATTAGCACGATTGTCGACTGATAAGGTGGTCGAGTCGGCGTTCTGTTCCAAGAGTATTGGATCGACAGTTTTTGTCGAAATCAATCTGGAGTTAGTAATAAAATGGATTTCCTAATTGATACCCTGAATGGGTTTTTAACAGATAGGAATGAAGATGACTTCTTCGATCGGCTTAATTACCAGGTTTGAGGGGTTTTGAGAGACTTGTGTATCAAGGTTTTTAGTATACGCCGACGCTTTTCATTCTTCTTGCTATGATTAATATAACAAAAGTAGGTTTGGTACTATTTTGGATTAGGGGGCCAAAATGACAGGGTTCTGGAACCGTAAAAATTTCCCTAAAAATAAGCCTCTTAGGGAATTTTTAAGCGGGAATCGAAAAAATTGAAAAAATCGAAAAAATATTAAAAATTTTAAAAAAAGCATATTGCCAAAGCGTGAAAACGAGTCCTTTACCCTGAAAATTGATCATTTTCTCCTAGTGGTGCCCCTGGAGACTCCCCTACCACTTTAGGCTATGGGGTAAGCTGAACGCAACCTTTCAAAATCTTAGCTTCAATAAATTCCCTGATTATGGGTGAAGGACTCGTTTTCACGCTTCGGCAATATGTACAATCGATTTCTCGCATAAAAATACCCCTCTATGAGGCTTAAAAAAATTTTTTCGGTTCCACAACCCTGTCATTTTAGCCCCCTAATCCAGAGTAGTACTGTAAGTTTGATTTAGCATATCGTAAATACTGTAATATACACCCGGGGCGTTAATTTTTTACTAATCAATCAACATCAGAAAACGCTATTCGCTTAAGTTTAGATTTTTTGTGCATTTTTAACGGTTTCGAGGCATATCTGGGGGTGGTTGATTTTTCAATCCTCTGGGAGGGGAGGCGTCAATTAGAGGGGGCGTATATTACAGTATTTACGGTATCCGAATTTAATCTTTCTAACTATTCAGCTATATGTCGGTAGTGCTATTACATGTTTCTCGAAAGCAGAATTCCCGAAGAGCTGGAATGAATATTCGAAAGATTATTGTCTAATTGAAAATACCTACTATCTTCGAACCGATGAGTCTATCCCGATTGAGCTGGAAACTCGCAACTCGAAACAAATTTCTTATTATCAGGCAAGGGTTTTTTACACATTCTGTGTAATCGATTTTTTTTTCACTTCTCGCCCTCTTGATGTGGGTGCACGCTAGCAGTCGTGAAACGCACTTCACGACGCACGGTTTGAAGTGATCTAAGTATTGACACGAAAACCCTGAATTTGAATTCTTTTGTAAAACGCTAAAAACAACAATAACGACTGTCGTGACTTATATCAATTTCACGACTGCTAGCTCGCATCAAAAATGAATGGTCGTAATCAAGATTTCTTCGGAGAGATGCCTCCTCACGGCGCGGCAAAATACCAAAAAGGTGCAGGCAAGAGTAAAAAAAAATTTGCCAATTAACTCAACTATTCGAGCGCTTCAAAACGAGTACCGTATCATGGGCTTTGGGGTTTTCTTCATGGCCGAGTGGCTAACGCACTCGGCATTAACTCATGGGATACGGGTTCGATCCCGCGCCTAAAAGTCATTTTTTATTTTGTTGTCAAAAATTTTTGGGTACTACTATCGATTAACGACCGCATTGAACGTGAATTTTTTTCGAAAAAATTTTTTCTCGATTTTTTTTTGAAAATGACCCCTATGGGGGTAATTTTGATGCGAGAAATCGATTGCGCGTACTCCCGAAGCGTAAAAACGCCATCTTGACCAAGTTTTTGTGAAAATTGCCTATTTTTTCGCCTTTTTTAATCTTTTCTTAGACGAAAAAATAGGCAATTTTTCACAAAAACTTGGTCAAGATGGCGTTTTTACGCTTCGGGAGTGCGCGCAATCGATTTCTCGCATCAAAATTACCCCCATAGGGGTCATTTTCAGAAAAAAATCAACAAAAGAATGCAACTTTTTTTCCTCACTAGAAAAAAACAAGTAAAACTTTAGTGGGTTCCTTTTATGTTGATCCTACAAGCAGCTTCTTTCTACCTAGTGCACACGATTTGGAGAGCGTTCAACTGGATTTCTGGTATCTTCTTTTCATATAAACTTTTTATATAGCCTCGAATTTTGTATAGGCTACCAAATTCGAATGATTATAACAGCGGCGAAGGAAAGCTCGGCCAAATCTGAAGAGGACATTACGAAATCCGTCGAAACGATATCCAAATCAATGTATCATGCCAGTCTTCTCAAACATCGAACAGTGGTTTGCCTTCGAGAGTAGGACGAATTGTTTCTTCTCATGTGTTATTGTGTTTAGGCAAAAATTCGTCACTTTCTTATACTTTTTGATGAAACTGTGCTATTTGTTTTTGATCTGCTTCCATTTGGGTATCTTCAAGCATTTCATTGGCAGTCTCGGTTTCGCGTGGGATGTGGTGGCATCGAAAGCCGAGTGGGAGCAAAATGGACTCTTTCCTCGAGTTACTGTTTGTGATTTTTCGGTAAGGAGCAGTACTTGAAAGTATTATTGAAAAAATTTTTTCAATTTTTTCGAGTTGGTGTATTGATGAGAAAATTGAAAACTTTCTTTTTCGCATCAATACACCAACTCCATTCCCTGAATCAGGATCAAGATAATTTTTTCATGCTTAGAAAAAATGCGCAATCGATTCCACACATAACATTACCCCCTTATGGATGGTTTCTGGGCGGAAAAGAAAATTTTTTGATTTTCACGTCAATACACCAACTCCATTTTTTCTTTTGAAAAATAACCGGCTTTTGCAGATTCCATCGAAACTTGATAAAAATGACCCTACTGGGTGATTTTTCTATGCAAGGAATTGATTGAGGGCATTGCCGTACTATGAAAATGCTTCTCTGATTCAGGGAAGCGGTTGGTGTATTAACACGAAAACTTTAAAAAGTCAAATTTTCAAGAAAAAACATTCTTCTGGGGGGAGGGGGTTTCAAAAACATTGAGCTAACAAGTCTTATTTTAGATTGAAAAAAATGGACAACCAACCAACTACACACTGGAGTGTGTGTTGCCGTTGAACATGTTCAACGAGAAGATCTTTGTCTTCTTTTTCTTCTGGCTATGCTTCCTTTTCGCAGGAACCTTGTTCAGCATTTTCAAATGGATCAACGCCATCGCGAGCAGAAAGCAGTTCTTCAAAAAGCTTCTCAGTATTGCGGTTAGTGATAAGAAGAAGTGCAGAATGTTTTCAAGGATCCAAGTCCACTCGGAAAAAACCCCTATATAAAAATAGAGTATTCAGAAAGATCATGAAAAATGGAGCATTTTTTGTTTTTACGGCATGTTCTGAATCGTTGTAGTTTTTGAAATAATCGTGTTTGAAATTTGAATTTGGGTTCATGTTTTCGTTGTAATACACAAACTTTGTTGAATTTTTTGCACAAAAATTGACTATTTTGCTCAAAAATGAATAGTTTTTAAACGTTAACAATTCATAATTAACAATAGTAAAGATATTTACATCGAAATTTGACGATTTTGTGCAAAAAATTCAACAAAGTTTGTGTATTACAACAAAAACATGAACCCAAATTCAAATTTCAAGCGCAATTATCTCATAGGAGTTTTTCCAAGTGGAGATTGGTCCTGTTAACATGAAAAGACGAGCCTCTAATTTTTTGTTTAGTCTCGACAACGCCATGGACCAGCCTCCCATAGTAATACCTATAGCCCACCACCAGGCGAACATATCCCACTCTTAGACGTAATTTTGGAAGCTACTACACATTAGAGGGAGGGGCATCCACGTGAAAATTTTTCTGGAAATGACACCTCTAGTGGTAAAAACATGCGAAGGAGTCCGAATTTGACATTTTTGAAGCGAAAAAACGCTTCGAAAATGCCATTCCCTGATTCAGGGAAATGCGATTTTTGCGACTTTTCGCTTCAATACAAGGTTTTCTCTGAACCGAGGAAGCGTTTTTTCGCTTCACAAATATCAAATTCGGATTCCCCCGCATATTTTTACCCCTAGAGGTGTCATTTCCAGAACAAATTTTCACGTGAGTGGTTTTTTAGTCTCTCTAATGTGTTGTAGCTCCTAATTTTGATAATTTAATATTTTAACTTTTTTTAAATAAAAGTAATTTTAGAATTCTTCAACAACTTCTAGCGTTATATATGATCCTAACCATAAGGACCCTAACAGCTGGGATCTACGACTCATTTTGGGTTTGATTCAAGATCATGCTGGGCTGCTGTTTTGTAGTCGAATCTATCGAGAGATGTGCAACATTGTAAGTTTTCATTTTTTGTCGTAAAAAGTGTAAATAACCATTGTTTAGAATGATCAAAAACATCGGGAAAATGTGCAAAACAATTATAATAATGCCGAGACTATCAAAGCCCAAGAGAAAGCGCGAGAAATTGAGCGTTCGCCTCTTTAATCCTGATTGTTTAGTTTTTTCATGGTTTTAAAAAATTTAATAAAATTATTGAGTTATTGTTTCCCAAAAATCGTACACATTTTTCACTTTTTTTCAAGAAAATCATGAATCAGGGTTTTCGTTTCAATAACCTAAAACATTTTTTGGAACGACTAAATTTCACGTACACAATAGTTGAATAAACTTTTATGAATAAACGACGATCCCTCGAGCTCTGTCTCCCGGTTCTTTTTCGTAAAAATTCTTTTACCATTCGATAGTACTCACGGGTACTAACTAATAACACAAAAAGTACGGCACTAGGACATACATGGGCAGCACTCCAGGTGAAATTTTCAAAAAAAACCCCACAATCCTCATTTGGTCCCCTCCCGATCATACTTGAATAAGGGGGTCGTAATTACAACCCCTCCCCTGCGCCGCGAGGGCCCCGAAAAATGGGGGGGGGTGGGGGCGCCGAAAGGCAAAAATTTCCTTTAGATCCCCCGCGCGAGGAGGTTTACGACCCCCCCCCCCTATTCATCTATGCTCTCGATGGGGTCGAAAAGTTGACGATCAAAAAAAAAGATTGACAAATTTAAAAAATATTCTTTTTTCCAAAAATAAATATGCTACTCCACATTCTACGTCCCCCCTAAAGCTTCAACCGGGATTCGAACCCGAGACCTTTATCGTCGACGAAGCGTTAGCCACTGCGCCATGCGCGCTTCTGGCTTATCTAGTTTGAAATTTACCATGTGAATTTTTTTGATTTTGTCTCTACGCACAGTTATGCCCATTACAAATATGATACGAAAATTTGACCTGTCCTTACAGAAATTGTCATTTTCGACTATAGGAAAGAATAAAAAAATTTTTCTGTGTTTTTTATTCATAACTCGTCGCCCTGCAACGAAATATATAGTTGTTCCAAACGGTCCTCCAAGTGTTAAAGGTGTATGCTTAAAGCTTATGTTGAGTCAAAAGTTTGATTTGATGACCTTTGTCAATGGCCAACAGATGCGCTAGAATTGGCACCGAAAAATTCGCTACTTTGTCAAATGAAACGATATACGACAGTTTGTTTACACAGCACATCTGTTACTTGAAATAAAATCAACAGTGCTAGTGCGTTTCAAACTATCCATCATTCGTGAAATTTGCTCTTCTTCGGCGGGCATTTATTGCCAGCTCGACGACGACATTTCGTGCTGAATGTCGTGGCATATTGTTAACAAATTTATCGTCGAGATTTCGACTATACAGGGTGAATCGAAAAAAACCGAAATTTGGGCGATTTTCGCTTCAATACACACTCTTATTTCCCTGAATCAGGGTCAGGAAAGCGATTTTTTCATGTTTTTTCGACCCGAAAATTTTTTTCAAAAATGACCTTATTAGGGCTAATTTTATGCGAGGAAACGATTGCGCGCATTTCCAATGCTTCCCTGACCCTGATTCAGGGAAATAAGTGTATATATTGAAGCGAAATGTGAAAATTTTGGAATTTTCTTCTTAAAATTATCGTTCATGGGGTTATGTTATGCGGGGGATCGAAAAAACATCCTCCCGAGTTGAATAAATACTTCCCTGAATCAGGGTAAGCATTGTAATAACACGAAATTAACAAAGATTTGAGTTAATTTCTTGTTATACACATGCTTACCCTGATTCAGGGAAGCATTTTTTCGACTCGGGAGCATGTTTTTCGGGTTCCTCGCAGCCCCATGAACGATGATTTTTGGAAGAAAAATCCAAAATTTTCATATTTTCGCTTCAATATACACTCTTATTTCCCTGAATCAAGGTAAGCATGTGTAATAGCACGAAATTAACAAAGATTTGAGTTAATTTCTTGTCATTACACATGCTTACCCTGATTCAGGGAAGCATTTTTCGACTCGGGAGAATGTTTTTCGAATTCCTCGCATAAATAGCCCCATGAACGATGATTTTCAGAAGAAAAATCTAAAAATTTTCATATTTTCGCTTCAATATACACTTTTATTTCCCTGAATCAGGGTCAGAAAGGATTTGGAAATGCGCGCAATCGATTTCCCGCATAAAATTAGCCCTAATAGAGGTCATTTTTTGACCCGAAAAAAAGTTTCGGATTGAAAAAACATGAAAAAATCGCCCAAATTTCGGTTTTTTTATACACCCTGTATATAAACTCGTGTACCTCGGGACAAGGTGGGCAATTGGAAGAATTATCGAAAAATAATCAATCATGGTAAAAAACGCTTGATCTGCGTGACACAAAAATTCCAATGTCATACAAATGGTGATGGATGGAATGAATCGTTGTAAAAATGGAAGAAGACGCTCCATAAATAATCCTTGCGCGAAATATGTTGTTATCTAACACACAACAATTCCATAACAGCCGCAGCCACGACAGCCACCACGAGTTGCGCGTGAAACAGGCGTATTAATCAAAGGACAAATCGGGTTGATGCCTCTTGTTAGGGTGTCTGAGTGAATCGGTAGTGTTAGTAGAATATACTTTTCTATGTGCTGCCTTTTTAGTTCAGGAGAGAGATTATTTCTTTTTCTTCGTCTCCTTTTCATTTGCACCAACCGACTTGTGCTTCTGCTGTCCTTGTTTGTTCATACGCATGTTAATGAGAACTATGCGAATGTAATTCAGTAATTCAATTAACTGCCCAATTGCCATTCATTAATCCGACAATTCTCTCGCTCTCAAATCTCGTCCTTCGGATATTTATAGTCGGTGTTCGGTTGGTTTGATTATGAAGACAGATTGTTTTATTAGTTCATATCGCGATCAAATTATAGGAAAATTAAAATATTCGCATAAAGATAGGATAAAAGTTTCGGTACTACTAAGGATTAGCGAGCCCACTAGACGTGAATTTTTTCAAAAAAATTTTGGAGCGCTTCCTCTGGGGAGACGCAATCAATAGGATTCCAAAAACTGATACTTTTTTGAAGTAATTTTATGGAAAAATATCTCTAAAGGCTTAGGCCTAGGCCTAAGCCCAAGCCTAAGCTTAAGCCTGGGCTTAAGCTTAGGATTAACCTTAACTTAAGCCTAGACCTAAGCCTAAGCTTAAGCCTACGCTTAAGTCTAAGGTTAAGCCTAAGTTTAAGCCTAAGTTTAAGCCTAGGCTTAAGCCTAGGCTTAAGCCTAGGCTTAGGCTTAACCTTAGGCTTAAGCCTAAGCCCAAGCCTAAGTCTTAAGGGGCTTAACCTTAGGCTTTAAGCCTAAGGTTAAGCCTAAGCTTAAGCCTAGACTTAAGTCTAAGGTTAAACCTAAATTTAAGTCTAGGATTAAGCCTAAACTTAAGCCTAGGCTTAGGCTTAAGCTTAGGCTTAACCTTAGTCTTAAGCCTAGGTAAGCCCAACCTAAGCCCAAGCTAAGCTTAAGCCTAGAAAAATTTTCAATTTTTACTTTGTGCAAAAAATGGATCCAAGCGGTTTCGAACCAGCTACCTTTGTGACCAATAAGCCACTGCTTTGTCAATTCACCACCGAGGTTTGTTGATCGAGAAACGTTTTTTCAAACCAAGTACTAGTGTAAAAAAGATCGAAAAAATCTATATTTTCCCTGAATCAGAGTCAGGGAAGCATTTTCATGCTTCGGTGATGCGCGCAATCGATTTCTCGTATGATTTTACCCCTACAAATGATCTTTTTTGAAACTTTTTTTTTCTTGGATTAGTGTATAAATGTCACCCCCTTTAAGAGAGCTTGACTTTTAAAGGTGTCAAGTGATGCGCTAGAAATGAAATAATCGGTGTTAAAACACATATGGGTCGCAGCAGCAACAGCAGCTATGTGCAATAACCGACACACAACCGGTTGTTTTGAGAACCCGTCAGAGTCAGCAAATCGCATAAAAACTTATTCTTCATTCAAGGAAGGAAACAATTGAAATATACAATAACTTAGACACGTCGGTACATTCTACCGCCCATTCTTCATTTCTCTTTTCCTTTTCCTCCCATTTTTCGTACCTTATGATTTGAGTATATGACACTTACAAGGTTTCATTTCCAACCATATGTTTTTTCAATTTTTTCGAATTTTCGGCGGTATCTCACTTTACCCACTGAACAGTTCACCCACCATAAACACTTCATCCATTGAACACTTCACCCACTGGACAGTTCATCCACCTTTTTAAGACCATGATGAACTGTCCAGTGGGTGAAGTGTCTATGGTGGGGGAAGTATTTATGGTGGGTGAACTGTCCGGTGGATGAAGTGTCCAATGGATGAAGTGTTTATGGTGGGCGAAGCGTCCATGGTGGGTGAAATGTCTATGGTGGATGAACTGTCCAGTAGGTGAAGTGTCCAATGGGTGAAGTGTCTATGGGGAGCAAAGTGTCCAGTGAGTGAAGTGTCTGGTGGGTGAAGTGTCCTTGCTTGGTGAACTGTCCAATGGGTGAAGTGAGATACCACCGAATTTTCAATTTTTTCATTTTTCGAATTGTTTTGAGAACCCGTCAGAGTCAGCAAATCGCATAAAAACTTATTCTTCGTTCAAGGAAGGAAACAATTGAAATATACAATAACTTGGACACGTTGGTATTCTACCTCTCATTCTTCATTTCTCTTTTCCCTCCCACCCACTTTTCACACCTTATGATTTGAGTATATGACACTTAAAAGATTTCATTTTCAACCATATGTTTTATTTGAACAAAATTTTTTCTCTTTTGTCGGCCATGTGAAATATATATTTACTGTTTGTGTTACAAATGATTTGTTTGGCCTCGAAGGTCATGTTCTCGTTCGAATTGGCTTCATTCATCTCTTCCCATATTGGACTCGAAACTATTGTTGTTATGTAAATCTTCGACATATCTGAATTTATAAGTCCGCCAAATTTACCGGAATTGACCCTTCGCGCAATTCTTCATTTTCTTATATTAGGGCTCGGTCGGCATGTGAGTGTCGGGAGAATTATTCATATGTGAGTTTCGACGACGATTTTTTCATTTATGAATTGAGGACGAATTTATTCGAATTCAAGTTGGATAAATGCAAAATGAACATTTCCCTGCCGACGTTAAGTTAATAGTTTTTCGGAAAGTACATTTAATGAGGAATATTACGCTGCAAAAATTTTTTGAAAAAACAAATATTTTGGATTATTGAAACGAAAACATGAATCAGGGTTTTCGTTTCAATAACCAAAAACATTGTTCAAATTCAATCATTTTAGTGTCATTTTGTTCGTCTCGGCGAGTTATAAAAAATTTGTTCTATGTATTTTTTCTCAAAATGTCAGCAGTTTGAATTTTATAATGATTTTAAAAATCCGCGTTTTATCGTGAGCTTGGCTCAGTGGTAGTGCTCCCGACTTCGAGACAATAGTACAGGGTTCGAATCCCACTTACGTCGAATTGATTTTGAAGCTGGTTTTATGTTTTTTCTTCCACAAAAATTTTTTCAAAAAAGTGCTATGAGTACCAAGCTTCAAAATCAATTCGACATAGGTGGAATTCGAACCCTGTACTATTGGACTCGAAGTCGGGAGCACTACCACTAAGCCAAGCTCACGATAAAACGTGGATTTTTAATTTTGCTTATAACTTAACATGAATTTTTCTTTTGCACCTTTTTGAAAAAAATTTTTGTGGAAGTTGTTTAGCATGATCCAAAACACTCAACTTTTGAAAAAGTATTCTCATATTAAATCACTAAAAGGAAAAGTTCGCATCCCTTCGTGGTCGTGTTAATCTTTAAACTAGATTAATCTTTAAAAATTAATTATGTTGTAATGTTTCTTATAAAAGGCCTTTTCTCTCCGCCCTTTGCCCGAAACATTTTGGACCAGCTGGTCGTGGTGTCCTCCTCCTTCACAATCCTGGAGGTCATTCTCGTTTCGCGTTTGTTTAGACAAACCAATATACAACGAGATGGGGTGTCTACCGCGCCGAAATCTGTGCAAAATTTAATTCATTGCCCTTTGCGGTAAGTGGTTGAGTGAATTATTTCGAACATTTCCTCCATTCTTTTCGAGCTTGAAAAGGGAGAGGATTTGTGGACCTCTCTTCATGTAAGATTTCGTTCGTTTTGGAGGCACACAGTGTTCATTTCCATTACTCATTTCTTCCGGACTGATCGGCTCGGTGTTCTTTGCAGCTGCGGCTCTTCGCTTTATTACCATCAATCTTGCGCCATTCCCTAAAATAGAGAGTGTGGTGAATGTAATATGTGTGCATGTTATGTGTTATATTACGGTTGGCAGGATAGGGGCGACAGCCGACTGCCGGCCAATTGCTAATGGAATATGATGTGGTTTTGATTAAGCCGAGCCGTGCTAATCTTGTTAATCTAGCTAATTTTTGAGAGGTTGTTTGCTTGTTACAGTTATTATGTTTGAGTCACACTAATTTTGTCTTGATCCCAAGAAAGATGAGGAATGAGACTTTTTCTCGCCAGTCACGACCACGCAGGGATGCGAATTTTTCCCGTCAAACACGACCACGCAGGGATGCGTAGTTTTTTAATTTTCACCAAAATAACCCTATAGGGGTTTTCTATCTGAGAAATCGATTGCTGGATCTTGAAAACGCTTCTCTGACCCTGATTCAGGGAAGAGACGTGTGTATTGAAGCGAAAATAGGCTAATACATGGTCAGGGAAGCGTTTTCAAGATCCAGCAATGCGCGCAATCGATTTCTCGCATAGAACCTCCCCCCCCCTATAGGATTATTTAGATGAAAATTAAAAAATTTGAAATTTTTTTTTTAAATCGCAAATTCCAAAAGTACCCTTTTTTGTGGCACCCTGTACTCACTATAGAATTTTTTCCACCAAACACGACCACGAAGGGATGCCTGTACTCACTATATATGACAGGACTTATTTATTATATGGATTCGCGGAAGTGTTACGGCACTTTGTCATGCCAAAATTTTAACAATTGTACCGTTTTCAGTGTAGTTTAATAAATTTTTTAATTCAGGATTTTCGTGTCAATACACCGACTAATTCAAATGCCGACAATAACTCACGACACAACGAGTTGTGCCGTTATGTCGTGAGTTATTGACCCCCTGGCTGAAATTCAGGGTTTTCGTGTCAATACACCGACCAATTCAACTTGCGACACAACTCACGACACAACGAGTTGTGCCGCAAGTTGAATTGATCGATGTATTGACATCCTATCGTTCGACCCCTGGCTGAAATTCAGGGTTTTCGTGTCAATACACCGACCATTTCACAACTTCCACACGACGGAGTTGTACCGGAACAACTGCTAACGCCGTGCCGAGCGCGGCACAACTGATAACACACAGCCTAACAGAAAATTCAAATCTCATAATATAATTTTTGCCACTCTTTTCTTCTTTACACCTAAATTGTTGCTTTTGGCTCGTTCATTTAGTATTCTCGGCACACTCAAAAAATAAATGAAAAGGCGAAAAATAGAATTACGGCGCGCAAAAGAAGCTGCACAACAAGTGCTCTCGATGAATAAGAAAATTTTTTCCTTTTCTTCTTTATCCATCGAATTAGTTTATGGCGGGTGCATTCGAAGAATCCGAAAACTTTTCGTATGGCTTTTTGTCTCTCCTCCACCATATGTGTTTAGTCGGCACATGTGTTTGGTCACTCATCGTTGGCCCCAAAGCCGAGCAGACACTAATAATCCCGACGAGTTGCGATGGTCATTCGGCAAATGCCCTCGGGGAAATCGTCCCGCTTAGTCTTTGCTTAAAGTTGTCGAGATGACCTTTTTGATGTGAGGAATGACCATCTTGGAAGTGAGAAATGTCCATCTTCTATGCTTTCGGTTCCAACCCTCTTGAGAATGTTAGATTCACTTCCTGAAGATCGTTCCTCCATGCGTTTGACGTGCACCGCATTTGAGTGCTGAGAGTTTCCTGTTGGTTTTCGCCCGTGGGTAATTATCACTCGGCCCTCAACCAGATATGGAAGCGAGCCGCCACCGCCGCCATCTGATTGACTGTGTGAGAGGAAAATGACCGCCGCCAATCTCAAAACTCGAGTTGTCGCTCGGGGCAGTCAAGCGATACGCAAATCTCTTGTTGGGAATAATTTCGCTTATTCATTAAAATTTAGTTAATTATTTCGAGCCTGTTTCATAGAGGATCAGTCCAGTGGGAAAAAAGTTGTCCAATTTTTGTTGATATTCGAAAAGTTGATGAAAAATGGAGCATTTTTTGTTTTTACGGCGTGTTCTGAATCGTTGTAGTTTTTGAGATAATTTCGTTTGAAATTTTGAATTTGTAACATGTTTTCGTTGTAATACAAAAACTTTTTTGAATTTTTTGCGGAAAAATCGAATTTTGGCAATTTGTAAAAGTACGACTGCGCTGAACGGGGCACCAAACGGAGCGCTAAACACGCCAAACGGGTCCCAATTAGGTCTAAGCCTAAGCCTATGCTTAGGTTTTAGGCTTTAGGCTTAGGCTTAGGTTTTAGGCTTAGGCCTAGGCTTAGGCCTAGGCTTAGGCCTAGGTTTTAGGCTTAGGCCTAATTGGGACTCGTTTGGCGTGTTCGGCGCCCGGTTTGGTGCCCCGTTCGGCGCAGTCGTACTTTTACAAATTGCCCAAATTTTTTGCAAAAATTGAATTTTTAATGAAAAATCGATTTTTTTTAATGTCAAATTCAGATTCTCCGCATATTTTTACCCCGAAAGGAGTCATTTTTAGGCAAAAATCGCATTTTTTTCGATTTTTCGCTTCAATACACAAATCTTCCCTGAATCAAGGAAGCATTTTTCGCTTCGTTTTTGAAAATCAAAATTTTACACTAGTGGGATCGAACCTGCGGTCCCAACGTTGCTTAACTTGCCAGATCGGATGGGCGGCGCCCTCGACCACTGACCATCGTCCCGGACTTTTTTCCCATTGGCGGCGGAAACGGACTTTACATATTACCAATTTATGAATGTATAATAAAAATATTCGTGCATGTAAATTCATTATGTAAACATGACGTATTGAAATTTCTCCTTCTTCTTCTATTGCCATATGTAAAATTGATAAAAATTCGAAAATTACGGGTTGAAGTTGAAAAGGCTAAAAGTCCTCCATATAATGGAATTATGAGAGAAGCGGTGGTGCCGTGAAACGCCACCGCCGCTCCTTCTACGAGTGCCTCCCACTTTCACTTAATGATTTGTTTTACGACTCCTTGTTTACTCAGTCGGCAAAAAGCGTTAAATTTTCTCACTACAGGATATAATATGTTTCTGAATCACAGCAGCACGCAGGTGCTATGATTTGTGCCTTTTTTCAAGCCTTCTCGTGGGATTTTCAGGCAATTGAAAGTCCGAGCTCGTGTCACTTGATATATTAAACCTGTGTGTGCGTGGATTTTATGAAAATAAACATAACACAAACAATGCTGATTTTAGACGATGTAGTCACGGGGGAGTCCTAATTTTCCGATGAAAGCGATTCGCTCATTTTTATCTACTGAGCCCACATCCAATAATCATGTGAATACCCCCGAGCCATCCACTACCACCACTCAGGATTTAACTTCAAAATCGAATAGAGCTAGGAAGCCAAATCATGCCCGAAATCATAGTAGAGGATCGGAAAGGAGTCAGTCGAATCTACAACGAGGCTGGCAGATGATCCAAAAGCTTTCTTTTCCTACTAATGATGTAAGTGTCTATTGTCTTTTTTAGTCGGATTTTTTCAACCTTATGACCGATAACAAATCACGCATTGCACGCATTACCAAAGCGTGAAAATGTTTCCCTGACCCTGATTCAGGGAAGGTGGTGGGTGTATGGAATACACACACTACTTTCCCTGAAAAAACAGGGTCAGGGAAGCGTTTTCAATGTTTGGGAATGTGCCTAGAAAAACCCCCTAAACAGCCGATTTTACAGCGAAAAATCGAATTTTAGCTCATTTTCGTTTCAATATACCCACCACCTTCCCTGAATCAGGGTCAGGGAAGCGTTTCAGGGAAGATCTGTGTATTGAAGCGAAAAGTCGAAAAAAATGCGATTTTTGCCTAAAAACGACCCCTTTTGTGGTAAAAATGTGCGGGAAATCCGAATTTGACATTGATAAAATTCCTCGGATTCAAGAAAAGCTGTATATCGACGCGAAAATTCGAGAAAATCATTTGTTAATTGGATTCAATCATTGGTTAACTATAATATTGCAAAAAGTTTGAGCTTTAAAATTTATGTTATTTTTTTCAAAATATGCTATTTTCTCGAATTTTCGCGTCGATATACAGCTTTTCTTGAATCCGAGGAATTTTATAAATGTCAAATTCGGATTCCCCGCATATTTTTACCTCTTTTTTAGGCANTTATTTTCTCGAATTTTCGCGTCGATATACAGCTTTTCTTGAATCCGAGGAATTTTATAAATGTCAAATTCGGATTCCCCGCAAATTTTTACTCCAAAAGGGATCGTTTTTAGTCGCAAAAATCGCATTTTTGCCTTCCCTGAATCAGGGAAGCTTCTTTTTTCGCTTCGAAAATGTCAAATTCAGATTCTCGTCATGTTCTTACCCCTATAGGGGCCATTTCCAGAAAAAAGTTTCACGTGGTTGGCCCCTCTGCCCTCATATTGTGTAGTAGCTCCGTAGTTTCTTTTTTATTTTAGAATTTACATGCAACCGCACCAATCGAAGAAACTTTATACCCTCCACCAAACAGTGAAAAATCATCTCTCATTTCATATTTTGAGTGTGATCCTGGAAGCGCTACTTTAAATACAAAAGGTATATCCATAGTATATGCTCATGGTAGTGTCGAGGAATTTTTTTGAGGAGGGAGTAACTTTCGGGTCGAGCCCAAAATAGTAATGATTTTTGAAAAAAATTTATAAAAATTTTTATTGATACTTAATTGAATTGTAAAAACGAAAATTTTGTCCTTCATAGTTCAGTGGTAATGTGCTTGACTTTGACTTTAAAAGGCCAAGGGTTCGAGTCCCCGATCGAAATAACTTTTCTTGCCTTTATTAAAATCTTTTTTTGAAAAAATTTTTTTGAAAGTTGTTCAGCACAGCTAAAAATAATCGAAAACCCCAGAATTTTGAAGAAGTATTCCCGTGTTAAACATGATCAAAATTTAAGGCGTAGAACCGAAACAATGCCGAATATGTCATATGACAACTGAAACAAGCAAGAAGAAAATTATCTCGCCATGTAGATGTACTGGAACGATGAGATATGTACATACGTCCTGTTTAGCGGTATGATAGATTTGAATACACATCCGTTATGGTTGTTTTAA
>OZJO01000133.1:0-71736 GCA_900406225.1 Acrobeloides nanus
GCAATTATCTCGAAAACTACAACGATTCAGAACATGCCGTAAAAACAAAAAATGCTCCATTTTTCATGATCTTTCCGAATATATCATTTTTTTTATATGGTTGTAAATTATTGGACTGGTCCTTTAAGTCTTTTTAAGCTTCTATTTGTCAACGTTTTTTGTTCAAATAAAAGCCTTCTTCTATACAAACTTTGGTGTAATCATTTTAATGTTATTGAGTTGTTCCATAATTTTCCGGATTTTTTACATGAATTTTGACCGGAAACTTTTTTCTAAAATTTTCTAAAAATGACCCAACAAGGGTAATTTTCATTACCCCTGTTTGCTTGCTTGACCCTAATTCAGGGAACGGGATAATTGTATTGAAGCGAAAATTAACTAAAACACGGAATTTTGCCAGAAAACCGGCTGTCTAGGGGTTTTTCTAGACGGGGAATTGATTGCGCGCAAAAAAATTTCCCTGACACTTATTTAAGCTATTTCGTATCCCTACATAGGTATACTCGTTAAAGAGGTTTCATGACAAAAATCGCTTAAATAAGTGTCAGGGGAAATTTTTTTGCGCGCAACCGATTCCTCACCTAGAAAAACCCCTAGACTGCCGGTTTTCCGGCGAGAATCCAAATTTTAGTTAATTTTCGCTTCAATACACCTACCCCGTTCCCTGAATCAGGGTCAAGAAAGCATTTTCACGCTTCGGGAATGCGCGCAATCGTTTCCCTGCAAAAAATTACCCCTATATGGATCATTTTTGACAAATTTTTTAATTTGTGAGAGATTTTTCAATTTTTTGACGAAATTTTTTTTAAAAATCCGGACAATTATGGAACAACCCAATAGATTAGGCGGTGATTGAATCGAAATTGTAAATTTCTTACTAGTGTGAAGTATTATGATTGTGCCATAAATCAATAATAGGAAATCAACTAGCAGCCAAAGTGGCGTTCGGCATAATTTAAAAGGTAACAGCACACACGAAATGCCAACAATTAAGATCACTCCAATCCATTGACGGATTAAACGAATAAACATTTTAAAATATTAACATGGGAATACTCCTTCAAATTTCCGGTATATTCTGTTATTTGAAGCTATTCTGAGCAGCATTCAAAAAAATTTTTTGAAAAAAAGTTCTTAAAAAAATTCATGTTAAATTGTAAGCAAAATTAAAAATTATGATTTTATCGTGAACTTGCTCAGTGGTATTGCTCCAAGATTCGAGTCTAAGGTCTCAAGTTCGAATCCCACCTGAGTCGATTTGATTTTGCCAGCGAAAAAAGCTGGTATATTCCATGGTTAGAACATGTTTTATTTTTTTAAATTTTTCTAGCCATGGAATATACCAGCTTTTTTCGCAGGGAAAATCAAATCGACTCAGGTGGGATTCGAACCAGAGACCCTCAGAATCAAATCTTGGAGAAATACCACTGAGCCAAGTTCACGATAAAAATCATGATTTTAAATTTTGCTTATAATTTAGTATGAATTTTTTTAACAACTTTTATTTCAAAAAATTTGTTTTAAATGTTGCTCAGAATAGCTTAAAATAACAGAATATACCGAAAATTTGAAGGAGTATTCCCATGTTAAACTATTGATCGACTTTTTAGCGTTGTCACTTATTCATTTACATGAACGATGATGTCTACTGCTGATAGGATCTTGAAATCCTATTTTATAGTTTTAAAAAAGTCAATTAGATCATCATCTAGTAAATCTTATAACACATTACTTATTCAATCTTTTTTTCGAGAACATAATATTGTTGTTGTTGGGTACCCTATGTACAAAAAAGTGCATTTTTGTGATTTATGGCATCGAAAAATTTTTTTGGGACTGGAAAATTTTAAAAAAAAGAGCCATATAGGAGTAATTTTATGCGGAGAATTGATTGCACGCATTTCCGAAACATGAAAACGCTTCCTTGACCCTGATTCAGGGAATGAAGTTAATGTATTGACGTGAAAATCGAATAAAATTTCTACTTTTACCCGGGGTAATTTTATGCGGAGAATCGATTGCGCACCTTTTCTAAGCATTTTTTTTTTTTATTATTATTTTGACGCACCCTTTATGTATTCAAAAACGCAGTTATTTTTTTGTCTTTAGAGAAACTTCAAACCCCAGAAGACCTGTCGATCTGTGTGGAATGTATCATTTGCTATACTTTTTTTATGCCATTATTTTCCTCCTCCCATATTATTTTTGTTATGCTAAAGTACTGTAATGTATGTGCAAAAAGCCAAGGACGTTCGGATGTATAAAAAAACTTTGGAACTTGCGATTGCGGATTTCTACCTTCCATAATATTTTAGACTCAGATAGGCCTAAGCCTAAACCGAAAATTCTGATTCATGTTTTCGTTTCAATAACCCAAAACAATTTTCAAATTGGATAATTTTGGTGTCGACTTTTTACATGATTTTTTACAGGAAATTTTTTTCTAAAAACGACCCCTATAAGGGTAATGTTATGCGGAGAACCGATTGCGCGAATTCCCGAAGCATGAAAACGCTTCCCTGATTCAGGGCATGGAGTGGGTGTATTGAAGCGAAAATGAACTAAAATTCGAATTTTCGCCGGAAAACCGCTATCTAGAGGTTTTTCTAGGCGAAGAATCGATTGCGCGCATTTTCGAGGCATGAAAAAATTTCCCTGTCGATTTTTATCATGAAAACTTTTTAGGGAGTAACCCTTCGTACGGGTGCCTTCAAGCGACTAAAATCAAAAAATTCCTTCAGATTCGAGAATTCGATTAGACCGGATCCAATGATTGATACAGTAGTTTATAAAAAAAATCATTTTTTTTTATAGATAGCATCTTTTTAATCATTAAAAAAGCCTAGTTCCTGTTTTTGTATAACGTATGATTTTTGAAGTTGGCAAATAGCCTTGAACAAAATAGATTCAAAAATTTTATGGTACCATATTGTTGTGGAGGAGGAAATATGAATGGGGATAGTACTTCTTCAAACAATTTCATAATTATTTTTGCGAAGAGATGTTCGAATTTTCAGCCCCAAGTGGCCAATTACTTTCCCAAAATTTATGACCGTGAACAACAACTTCTTTCTTGATCCGAAAATTTTTACCGATTTTAATCTCAACAATTCCCTAACTCGTCTTTTTCAGACTTTTTATTTGTTTATGGTTTCCATCCATGTGATTAATTGCCAACGCCGTCGGTTTTGATGCCAACGAAGGTAGTCATTTTATGCAATGGCCATTCTTGTCCCATCCAACTTTGATCACGGATCATGATAAGGCGGCTCAGCTTCTGTAAATAATTGACCGGCATCTCTCTCGCGAGACTTTTTTCCCGTTTTGTTTTTCTCATTTGCAAGTTGACGAAGTGATCGGATCTCGACTTTATGGCAACTTAGTTGATAATAAAAAAAAGGAAGAAGAAAAAAAAGAAGTGTCTTTTCCAGTTTTCAATGTTCAATATCGCCCACATGCTGTCGAAAGTTGGCCAAACATGGGAANATAAAAAAGGAAGAAGAAAAAAAGAAGTGTCTTTTCCAGTTTTCAATGTTCAATATCGCCCACATGCTGTCGAAAGTTGGCCAAACATGGGAACAACCAAAAAAAATTTGATAAAACGCTTCCTTACATTGCTAATTACATGTTTACAAAGAAAAATTTTCGCGATAACGGAAGAACTTTTTAACGGAGAAACGTTTTGTCGATTTTGGAAATTTTTCCTAACAAGGAACACTCGCAACTTGATACACTCCGATTTGGCCGAAACCGGGCTCAAACTGTTCCTCATACCCAATTTGATTATAAAATTTTTGGAATTATCGGCCCATACGGCTTCCCCGAGGATATAGAGCCCTCAGAACATCGAAATCAGGTTCTGCAACGGAGAACACCCTACAGCAATATGTCGAAGATATAGGACATATGATGAACGTCGAAATATAGTTTCAGATTCAAAATTATGTACAATTTGTGTTTTCCCTGGTCATCGAGCGCTAGATTGTCGCAGTAAAATTACATGTTACAGATGTAAAGGTCGACACCATGCAGCAATGTGTCGAACACCGAATTTTTCAGGCCAGGTAAATACTTTTAATAAAACTAACTTTCTGAGGGAAGTGAGAGGGTCGAAAAACATCTTTATCGGACTTCTTTTTCCGCAAAAACTTCATATTTCACGGCTTTTGACCCAACAAATTTCCAATCGTTTTTGGAATGATTTGAAACAATTTCAAAAAATCAACTTTTTTACCCCTTGGCAAGCGTTTTTAGGCTTCGAAAATGCGCGTAATCGATTTTTCGCATAGAAAACCCCCTAGAACAAGTTTCTGGACGATTTTATAGCATTTTTGAGGGAAGAGATGTTCCTATTTTTGGCCAACTTTCGACAGCCGTAGAGCCGTTGGTCATTCCATTTCACTTGGCAAACGTCCTTGAAATCATGCGATTTCGTTTTCAACCAACAACTTTTATGTCAACAAATTTAAATCAAGTAACTTTGAAAAGAATTTTGAACATTTGCCAAAAGTTGTAGGATAGAAAAAATTATATTGCTTCAGCCGACGCCGAAAATACGAGGACGAAGGGGAAATTCGTCATGACCCTTTTGTCACGTTCGTCGTCACGTCATCTACGTTTCATTCGTCAGGCTTACGCATAAGCCTTAAGTCTAAGCCTGTGCTTTAAGCCTATGCCTTAAGCCTAAGCCTTACGCATAAGCCTTAATTTTATAATCAAGTCGGATATGAGGAATCTCTTGAGTCCGATTTCGAAATTTTTTGCAAAAAAAGTCTCCGTAAATAATGATGAACACCGCTTCTTACTTACAGTAAGTCTTGATTTAACTTGATAATTTATTAAAGCATATCTTTTTAGAACTCAAAATGGTAATGTTGTTGATGGATTCAAATACTTATTTTCGGATGCCTCCTCTCCGCTCTTGCTCGAAAGGCCGGAATTTCCCCCTTGATCTTCCCCTGTTTTTGCCCAAAATTTTTTCAAATTAAAAAAAATCATAATGGTCCCTCTCCCCATTATGATTTCCACTAAAATTGACCAAATTTTCATATTTTTTTCAACAACACTGGAAGGCTGACATTCGAAACTATCCATAAACCGAACTTTAACAATCCTGATGTTTTATTTTTTTGTTGAAAAATCCGTTTTGCTGATTCAAACAAACCCAACGGCGTTTGACGACACGCAGCGATTGAAAAACGTCCGCTAAACGCCAATGGAATAATTTTTTTTGTCTTTTTCCATTTTTTTATGTTTTCCACTCAGTACAACACAATTGCAGTCGACTGTCGTCTTCTTCTGAGAAAGACGACACAGGCGCGTTTTTAGACAGATGGAAGCGCTTTTTTCAACCCACCCGGTTTCCAAAGAACATGCATTAGATGAGACAGACGTTATTAGAAATTACGAAGCTAAGGTGTTAGAATAAAAACCAGTTGGGAGAAAAAGTTGAATGAAAGAGTTGCCGGTGGAAGAGAGCCAATGTGTAGGAAGAAGAAGATGTTTCCGATTCTCTTCTGGATTGGATTCGGATCAACAGAATAGAAACGACTTTGAAGGTGCAACAATCGTTTTGCAAAGGATTGTCGCGCAATTTCACGCGCTTTGGACAAAAATCAAAAAGTGAACTTGAAGTTTTTTAAAAGTTATGTAAAAGAGAAAAAAGGAGTTGCTGAAAAAAGGCTAGAAGCAAAAACAAGTGATGATTAAGAAATTTTTAATAAAGAATTTTACATTAGACTAAAACAAGACGTGACATGTCAAAGTAGGAAAAGACAGAAAGATAGAATCAGGGCTGGATCGGAACAGGCCCACGAATCGGAACCGGAATGGAACCGTAACAGATAAGAGGAACCGGAACAGCCAAAAAATGCGGAAAAAGTTCGTTCGTTCGCCTGTTTGTTCGTTCGTTCATTCGACATATGTTCGTTCATTCATTCGGCATCCGTTCGTTTGCTTGTTCGTTCGTCCGTTTATTTGTTCGTTCATCCATTCGTCCGTTCATTCATTCGATATCCGTTCGTTTGTTCGTTCGTTCATTCGACATCTGTTTGTTCGTTCATTTGTTCGTTGATTCGTTCGTTCGTCCGTTCATTCGTCCGTTCGTTCATTTGACATCCGTTCGTTCGTTCATTCGACATCTGTTCGTTCGTTCGTTCATTTGTTCGTTCATTCGTCCGTTCATTCGACATACGTTCGTTCATTCGATATCCGTTCGTTCGTTCATTCGACATCTGTTCGTTCGTTCATTTGTTCGTTCGTTCATTCGACATACGTTCGTTCATTCGATATCCGTTCGTCCGCCCGTTCGTTTGTTCGATCGTTCATTTGTTCGTTCGTTCATTCATTCGATATCCGTTTGTTCGTTTGTTCATTCGACATCTGTTCGTTCATTCGTTCATCTGTCCGTTCGTTCATTCGACATACGTTCATTCAACATCCGTTCGTTCGTCCATCCGTCCTTTCATTCGTTCGTTCGTCGGTCCATTCGTTCGTCCGTTCATTCGTTCATTGATCGATTTTTTGTGCGAAACCGGAACTCAGCCCTGATACATATTGTTCATTGATCTCAAAAAAATTTTCTTCTCCATATTTAATTTTTTATTACAACTAGTACTGTAATATAAAAACTACTATTTTTCCACCCAATTTCTCGTTTCATTTTTTTGGTACATTATAGCCGATACCTAAAAAACAGTTCGCTGGACAAAGCGGCGGCACCTTTGAACGATTCTATCACTTTTTCAACGAGATGATGCGTTATTTTTTTTAAATTCGTTTCTCCGGTGTGTCCAATTTCACTTCTTCCCTATTACACTCCTTTTTCATGTGTGTCACAATTCGGAACCGTCCCAGAGAACAGCAACATGAAAAAGAAGACGAAGATGGCTACCCACGGAGAGTGAACGCCGAAAAACAGGAAGACTGTCTTCAAAGCGAAGACAACAACACAACAGTAGTAGATTAGCGACGCCGCAGCCGATCGACAACGACGAAGGGACAGAAATGGAAAATTGAAAAAAAGGAGTGTGCGGAATACCTGTCGTGTGTTAGTGCCTGGCCGTGCCAGGCTGATGGGTGGCCTGGTGGCACCAACCACGAAAACGACTGGTTCCAAGAACGGAAGGCGTACGAAAGAAGAAGAAGAAACAGATTCCAATGGCCAATGTGACGTTTGTGTTGTGACCGAACCAACTCAATGAGGCTGATAAAAATGAAGAAGAAGAAGCAAATGTGACCACTCAATTGTCTCTTTCCGACCATTGTAAGTTGTTTGCATCCGTGCAAAAACGACGAATACATTATGACACTTTCGATTGCTACAAAATGGAGGCGTTGGAAAAAAGGAAGAGTATATTGTTGCTCAAATGGTCGTACCGGGTAGTCGGTGGTACAAAAAAACTTCTCTGATTATGTTCGAGTTCATGAGCTGTCCATCTTTTGATAAATGATGTACTCTCTACAAGATGTAATAACCACTTAATCAAAATAAACTTGATAGATAACACAAAGTTGTTGGAAAAAAGTGCATGATACACCATAGTACGGTTGATAGAGAAGCCGACCGTCCGATCTGGCAAGTTAAGCAACGTTGGGCCTGCAGGTACGATCCTCAGGTACTCTGTGTGTAAAATTTATGATTTTCAAAAAATTTTATTTTCAAAGAGGAACAATTTTTTACTCTCTGAAAATCAAATTTTTCTTTGAAAATTAAAAATTTTACCAACCGAGGATCGAACCGCTGGCCCAGCGCTGCTTAACTTGCCAAATCGAACGAGCGGCTTCCTTATCCACTTGGCCAATGCATCTGGACTTTTTTCTTTTAAAGGACTATGAAAATTGAAAAAATCGATGCAAAATAGAATTTACCGTCAAAACTCTGTGTATTGAAACGAAATTCTGCTCCATCTCACCTTTAATATTCCAACAAGAAATTATCAGACCAAAATTAGGGATTAAAATTGACAATGAACTGGCTGGACCATGTCTGCGGTGAAAGTCGGCTCAGACACGACCTTCAGTTACACCACACCGCAAGCGAACCGACCATAACAGAAATATAAAAACAACAACTATTTTTGGAGGTTATTTATAAGAGACGAGGTTAACGCCTTTTTTCATGGATCAAAAAAGCCTTGACCCAGTTGTCTGTTATCCAAGGATATTGGTCACTCAGTGAAACTTCGAAACGGCTGAAAGTAGTGACCTTTTTAGATGACCTGTTCAGATTTATTTAAGGTTAGGCTTAAGACTTAGGTTTAGGCTTAAGGTTTAGACTTAGGCTTAGGCTTAGCTTTAAGGCTTAGGCTTAAGACTTAGGCTTAATTTTAAGGCTTAAATTTAAGGCTTAGACTTAAGGCTTAGGCTTTAGGCTTAGGTTTAAGGCTTAGGCTTAAGACTTAGGCTTAAGGCTTAGACTTAAGGCTTAGACTTAAGGCTTTAGGCTTAGGCTTAGGTTTAAGGCTTAGATTTAGGCTTAAACTGAAGGCTTAGGCTTAAGGCTTAAATTTAAGGCTTTAGGCTTAGGCTTAGGTTTAAGGCTTAAGACTTAGGCTTAATTTTAAGGCTTAAATTTAAGGCTTAGACTTAAGGCTTAGGCTTTAGGCTTAGGCTTAGGCTTAGGTTTAAGGCTTAGGCTTAAGACTTAGGCTTAATTTTAAGGCTTAAATTTAAGGCTTAGGCTTAAGGCTTAGACTTAAGGCTTAGACTTAAGGCTTTAGGCTTAGGTTTAAGGCTTAGATTTAGGCTTAAACTGAAGGCTTAGGCTTTAGGCTTAGGCTTAAGGCTTAAATTTAAGGCTTTAGGCTTAGGCTTAGGTTTAAGGCTTAAGACTTAGGCTTAATTTTAAGGCTTAAATTTAAGGCTTAGGCTTAGATTTAAGGCTTAAACTGAAGGTTTAAGCTTAGGTTTAAGGATTAGTCTTAAGGCTCATGCTTAAGGCTTAGGCTTACTACTGTGACGTACCTTTAAACTTTTTCCTGATCGTCAATTTGATCGAAATGTAACCCAAAAAATTTTTCAACTATAACTTCCCTTGTAAATTCAAGACTTGTAATAAAATTTTTTTAAATTTTTGTTCAATTTTTATCATACATTACTTTCCATCATCTTGCACTCTCTAAATTTTATGAAAATCTACTCTCACTTCTTATGATTATATCTAAGCTCGTATAAAGTCGGTTTTTCTTCCTGCTCTCGAATTCTTTTCATCTTATCCTTGACCCCATTGACAGTTCCGTGCCACGAACCCCTTCGACGAAGACGGACTACTGTACTGCATAAGAGTGATAAGGCCTGGCACCGCCATCGGAATCCAAAAACTAGGACTTCTTTAAGAAAAGAGTGCATGAAACGAACTGCCATCTCTCTCTTTTCCGCAACAAAACAGGGAAATACACACCTGTACGAGAGAGATTCCAGCCTGATGCGCCTGAAAGTGAAAACATGCACGAATCGTCCGCCCATTTCGCGCCGTCACCGCCCATTCTTCCGAAAGCGAATGCATGCGCGTACGAGTTTTTGTCAACTCGGTCTCCAGAAACAACGTAATTTGTGCAGAAAATAGCCGAGCAAATGAAGAGAGTTGAGAAAGTCCAGTTGCATGAGAAAGTTTTCGGCTATGGTTTCTCTGCTACTGTGCTACGCACAAAGGCAAAGCGGCCGCGGCGACTGTCTCTATTGTGGATCGACGGCAAAGTTGCGCGGTGACGACTCTTCCTTCGTCACGGTCACCGGCGCCGCTTCTACCAGTGCTACAGTTTTCTAACTCTCCTTCTTCACTGTGCCATTCACCTGTGTCCTTGTCCCCGTTCGAGAAGAAAACCTCCGGGGTGAAAATCCTGAACTTTTACCTTCAATAAGAAAATCGAAATTTCGGCCCTCAACAAAGCGTTGCATCATCGACCTTGAGGGGATTTTGAATTTCGTATATCCGCTTATCTATCAAAATTCAACTCCTCAGCTACGGGTGTGATTCTTTGATGGCGATCGTGGACCATTCGATGCCCATTGGGCATCACCAATCCACGGCTGCCTCGACCAACGGGCACTCTTTGCTGAACGGGCAAAATGGAATCCGGAGTGCATCGTTTGAAACAGAAAAGTGTCCCGTTTGTGGTGGTTAGTTTTTCGCTTCGAAAATGCTCGAATCTCAATCATTAATTTCAGATCGAGTCTCTGGGTACCACTATGGCTTACTCACCTGTGAATCTTGCAAGGTAAAAATTTTTGAACAGCTGATTAAGAAGACCCCACCGTTACCGGACTTAAAGGTCACCACAACTAAAAGGGGCATGAGTGTGGGGACAAGGTCGGAGTTTGTAAAATTCAAGGTTAATATTATGAAGGTCGTTTTTAAGGTTATCCGAAAGGGAAAGTAAGGTTATTCGGCATGGCTTAGGTCAAGCCACCCCATTGTCACTTGAGATCGAACCCGGGTCTGGGATGGTCGAGGCCCCTTCTCGGATTTTATCATTTTTATCAATCTATATATCTCCTTTATTCACTATATGTTATTTTTATTTGTCTATACCAAGAACCATATGTGGGCAAGGGAGGAGGGACTGGACTCAAAATAGGAATTGATTTCGTATTTTTAAGCGTTTTTCCTGCCAAAAATACGAATTGGGTCCCTATTTTTCTTTGAAAATTTTCCAATACGACGAATTGGGGGAGGACAGCACCCCCTTGCCCACGTATGCCAAGAACCTAGGTGTTAGAGGAAGCACTGGAGGGGGATCAACGTATATGGGCCTTTGATTTGCAATAAAAACGTAACCAATTTTGGCTCACAAAAGACCATTTGAAAAGTTACAAAATAAAGGATCTTTATTTTTTCAAATTCTCTTCATTTGGATCATGCTTTAGTTATGATTTGAATTACACCAAGGCTGAGAAGTAGGCAGGATTCTGCGACAGGGGGGAGGGGGAGCCCAAGCCCGTAGAAAGGAGGTTCTTTTAGAAAAATTTCTTTGTCGTCTGGATTTCTGTCGAACTTATCAAAGAGCAAAAACTTAGTGAAAGACCCTTTTACTGATTCATCCAAATTTAAAACTCGAACTTATCCTGTTTGTGTTCTTAATGTTACGAAACTAGATATCATTTTGTGTTCTGAGCACATAGTTTTATGTTTTCTACAGACCTTGTGTTCTTTGGACCCCTGCTGTAGGGGTCAAAAGTCGACCAAGTTGATCGATTTTCCGAAAATCTATTATTTTTACGTGCTAATTTTGCACGCAAAAGATTCTTCTAAAATTTGTGTGGGGGAGGGGCTAGTTGATGATTTTTGATGAAAACGTCTGGAACACATAGATTTTTGGCCTCAAAGTTTTTCCTAAGCTAAAAAATTTCAATTTTTTGAGTTCAGGCAAAACTTTGAGGCCAAAAATCTATGTTCCTGGTGTTTTCATCAAAAATCGTCAACTAGCCCCCTACCCAAATTTTCTGAGAAATCTTTTGCGCGTGAAAACAATTCGATTTTTGACCCTACAGCCAAGGGGTGAGATAGCTACGGACCTGGGGCAGACCCTGTCGGAAAAACAAAAAGAGGACCCATACTTTTTTCGCTACTTCGCCGCAACAAGAGGGCCCGGTCCCCTTCCTGGCTACTCCCCTGCACTAATGTATGCAAAAATTTATATTGATACTTGAGTTTTGAACTTTTATAGACATTTTCTCAATTTTTACGCACATTTGATATGTAGACCCATTTTTGTTTTCTGATGCTTTATTTTTTCCCATTTCTTTGCTACAAAATCATTTTTGTCGATAAACCACAAAAGAAAACAACAAAAGTTTCTTCCCAAACGAGTTGGTTCATAGGAAAATCAACGTGGAAGCGCATGTTCCGATTACATAGTGTCTTCAAATAAGTTGCATGGCTGACATATAATTGTTATGCGTGATCAAAAAACATTTGTGTAAATTAAAAATTTGCAAACACCGAAAGTTTTGCTATAAAAAATGTTTTGTTTCTATTTTCCTGATCACTTTTCAAATTGTACTAGTATCCAGCGACATAACTTTTTTCCTACAGCCTTTGCGTACATTTTAATCAGGGTCAGGGAAGCGTTTTTGGCTTCGAAAATGCGGAATCAATTCCTCGCCTAGAACAATCCCCTATAACAAGTTTCTGGCCGTTGTTATAGCGTTTTTGGGGGTATTCCCATTTTTGGCCAACTTTCGACAGCCGTTACCATAAATTTTGGCCATTTTAATCTGGTTCCCATAAGGCAATGCATAAACCATTTTTCAGTTTTGAGCATTAGGGTTAAACAGATATTTAAGCCTAAGCTTAGTTCTAACCTAAACGTAGCATAAGCCTAACCCTAAGCTTAAGCCTAAGAGAAATTTTGTTTTTCAAATTTTATAACTTTTTTCCCCTTATTTGCTTGAACATTTTGGCTATTTCTTACAATTCAATTTCGCAGACCCCAAACTGCGCACCTTCGTGTTTGTTTCATACTCTAGGACAAGCTAAAAAACGTTTTTTCGGTATAATTTTTCATGGTTAATTTTTTCAAAAAGTTACCCATGTCATTAGATTCTTCATAAAAAATGGTGTTGAAAACTATTATTAGTACTTATGTTAATAATTTTATGTATATTCATGAATTTTCAGGGCTTCTTCAAACGTACTGTACAGAATAAGAAACAATATTCTTGCGCAGCCGAACAAAATTGTCCTGTAGATAAAACATGTCGAAAACGTTGTCCTCACTGTCGATTTCAGAAATGCATCCAACGTGGAATGAAAGTGGAAGGTAAGAAATTTTTTAAGTTTCTTTTTTACTAAGGTTGGCGGGAACAGGAACCGATAATCGGGCGGAAAATTCCCGAAATTGGGAAAATTTTTTGTCGGGAATTCCCGAAATCGGAAAATGAAAAATTTTAAGAAAATTGCCTTGATCCCCCTCTATGTTGTTTTTTTTCAAAAATTTTGGGCCAAAATATAAGGGTGGACCAAGGCGATTTTTTCAAAAATTCGTTTTCATGTCTAAAGTTTATTGCTAGACTGTAGAACGGCATTATATGTCAGGTATTGCGCAATAAGTTTCTTGATAGATGATGGTTCATTTCATTTTCTAACCTATTATTTAACTCTTTAACGAACCAATCATCTAAGTTGCCATTTTTATGATAGTACCGGAAGGCCGAGCGCAATCGCGCTTGAAGGGGAGAAGAAGAAACTTTTGCGCTTCATGCTTTAAAAATTGAACTATTTTTTAAAATTTGAAATACATGTTTATGTTTTCGTTGTAATACACAGACAAAAAAGACCAATTTTGGCAAACTTTTGAGCTCTATGCTTTAAAATTTTTCATGGATAAAAATTTCTATAATTGTATTAGCCCTTTTATGCATAGCCATTTGAAACTCAACCTTTTTTTCTCTTTTAAATATGAATCTAGCCGCTATAAATTTGATCGCGAGCTAAAGATCCTTTCAAACAATACGCTTCTATTCTTCCTTTCCTAGCAATTGTACGAGCTTTAGAGAATTACCGTATTTCAGCCTTATTCAATTTGTATGTATTTTCTTTTTTGTTTGCGCTCGGCAAAGCGCGAACGGCATCTCCATTCACTAGTGGGAATTAATTAGTGGAGACTATGGGATGCGTCGCATGGCCACTGTGGGAATGTGAAAGGCCCTGGAGGGGGTCGGCTCTTGTTCTCACCACCAACTTAGGCTGGTCACAATGGCTCATGACCCTCGCTGACCTTTGTCTACCTTGATTGTCGCTATGCATTCGTAATTAGAGTGAAGGTCGGATAAAAGTTTTCGGGATTTTTGCAAGATCCTATCATCCAAAAATAGAGTTAGCAAAAATTGAAAAGATTATTGTACAGGGTGTTCCAAGAAACGCCATTTGGTCATTTTTTGGCTAAAATTTTTCCAAAATGACTCAGGGTTTTGGCGAAATTTTTTTAAACACTATATCAATTTAAAGCCAAAAATTTTTAGCTGTTCGAGAAGATCGCATGAGAGGTGGCCGAAACAAATTTGGTACTTTTTACAAAGCCGATCGTGCTCTGCGTCAGAAAAACCTCAAAATACCCATTGGTGTATCTCAAAATGGAGCCAATTTAAATGGATCTTCTGTTATACACACCTCCAATGGGACCTACTATAATGGCCAAGTCTCCGAGGCTCATGTTTCAAGCAGGTAGGCAGAATTTTCGCGCATTTCAAATGAATGCAAGTTTTTTGTGTGAACTTTGCCGAAAGGTCGTATTGAATAAAAACACCTCTCTTTCGGTGGCACTAACGTCTAATTAAGTGTGTTCGAACGTGAATAAGAGTACCGATGCGGCCGGCTAAGCCGCCGGCATTGTTTCGAGTTGAATCAAGAGTGTGTGTGACGAGTGCGACAGTCACAAATGGAGAACTATAATACAATGCATAATGCCACATACCTCTTATGGTTTTTCTCTTTATGTAGATAGATTTTGCCGCATCTGCAAATTACATGTTTGAGTTGGAATACAGAGAAAAATGCCTTCATAATTTAGAATAGGGATCGTAGTCCAGAAGCATAGGAATAAGATGAGTTGAAGCCTCAGACGTACGTCTATGTTTCTGGTTTAAGCCTAAACCTAGGTTTCGGTCATAAGCGTCAGGCATAAACCTATGCCTCGAGCCTAAGCCTAAAAAATTTTAAAAATCTTTTTAGCACTCAAGATCAAGCGGCTCAACTGGCCTACTTTGAGCAGCATAATAGACTAAAAGTCTCGAATGGATACGAAACATTGCTCCAATCTCCAGCCGTTTCAAATAGTGCCTGTAAGCTTAAATCACCCAGATCTTATCTCTTATACACCATCTTTTAGTTTCCGAATTTGTGATGCAACGCCATGCTCCCTACATGCCAAATGGTGATAGTCTTGCAGCGCTTCTAAGCCACTCCATGTCAGATGATCCGTTATTGCATCGATCTGGTTTAGTCAATGGAATGTCTTCGGGATTTCATCCACCAGCGAGCGTCTATTCGGCATGTGTGAAGCCAGAGCCATTTGATGTTTATATTGCTCCGTCTGATACACCAGTGACTTCGGAGTCGTATCTTGCTCAGCCGACAAATTACATCAACGGTTTCTGTAACCCATCTGCTGTTTCCTATGCAGATATGGTTCCCATGGTTCCTTCAACAATCGCTGGGAACGATAATAGGTAAGAGAGATAGATGGTGGCCCATATATAACTTAAATCTAAAATTTTTAGGCTTTCTGCTCATTTACTTCCAGTCTGTCCAATCCCAACAGAAAAATCCATTGATACAGTTTTTTATTCCGGCTCTACACCATCGAATATCCTTGAAGTTCTCAGCACTCGATCACAGCTTGAAACAAAGTAACTTTTTACCATTAGATTTTCAAGTAGTGATTCAAAAGCAAAACATGCTCAGAATTTTCTGCTCTTTCTCATGGAATAAAATCCCCGAAAGTAGATTGGTCCTTTAAATGTGAAATTTAGGCGTGCTCACAACGTTGTCACCGTCGCGAATTTTTCGAGCACATTTTCTGATCCTTTTCAATTCTGTTTGTTAGTCATGGAAACAACTATGAACCAACAAATTAGTTGGGCCAGGAACGAGGAAAACTTTCGAGAACTGAGAGTAAGTCAATTTCGAACAGTTATGGGAAATGGTACAAAATTTTAGATGGATGATCAGCTCAGGTTATTGAACAGAACCTGGTCGACTTTGCATATTATCGATTTCACATACAGTTTTTTGATGCGAGAATTTAGCTATACCATTCAATTGGCTAACAATAGAGAGTAAGCTAAAAAATACTTTTGTAAATTACACAATAAGGGGGCACCCACGTGAAAAAATTTTTCTGGGAATGACCCCTCTAGGGGTAAAACATGCGGGGGAATCCGAATTTGACACTTTTGAAGCAAAAAAATACTTCTCTGATTCAGGGAAAGCTTGTGTATTGAAATGAAAGTCGCAAAAATCGTATTTAAAATTGCATTTTTCGACTTTTCACTTCAGTACACAGATCTTCCCTGAATCAGGGAAGCATTTTTTCACTTCATAAATGTCGAATTCGGATCCCGCATGTTTTCTTACCCCTAGAGATGTCATTTTCAGAAAATTTTTCTCTTGAGTTGCCTCTATCTCCTATTGTGTAGTAGCTCACAATTTTTTAGATGCCTTACTTCCACATTGACCTTGCTCGGTTCCGATGAATTTCAAGAAGAATGGGAAAGCATTTGCAACCAACTCCAACAGCATCAATTCAATCGCATCGACTACACTGCCTATATTTTTCTGACTTTGTTCGACTACTCGATTTATAGAGGTAGCAAAATTAAGCATACGGGGCCATCCAGTAATTCACGCTTCCTTGATCCTCATTCAGGGAATGGAGTTAGTGTATTGACGCGAAAATCGAAAAATTTCTATTTTTACCCGGGGAGTAATTTTCCGGTCCCAAAAAATTTTGTCGCGCCACAAAAATCACAAAAATGCACTTTTTTACTCTATCATATGACTTACTGGATGATCCTATACCATGGTAACGATTTTAGATTCTTCCTCAACCGAAGAGCTCCAAAGCCGCGAAGGAATCGAAGTCTTTCATAGCCGTATTCTTCGTGCTTGGGCCGACTACCGAAATTCCCACCCTGCTAGCATGCCTCTTCTCGATTTGCTCCAACAAATTAAGTAAGACAATTACCTTTTTACAGCATCAATATCTCTTGTCGGATCGTTTTTATCCACAACACAAAGTGCTCTAAAAAGCGGCACAATAGTCAAAAATTATAGGTCGTGCACTTTTCAAGTACAAAAAAGTATACTCACTTCCTTAATTAGGCTGGGGCACTGCTTTGTTAGGTTCGCGAGAGGAAATAGACACTTATGTCGGGGCTTTTTTTGTCAATTCCGATTGATTCTTTGTTTTTAAAATATTCGAAAGAATATAGGATGTTCCAAAAAAACCCATTTGGTCATTTTTTGGCAACATTTTTCAAAAATTGTTTGAAATTTGAAATACATGTTTTTGTTGTAATACACATATAAAAAAGACCAAATTTTTTTGCATAAAAATACCCCTAATTAGTCATTTTGAAGAAAAACTTTTTTGAAAAATTTTCTCCAAAAAATTACCATAAAACTTATCAGCGGTTTTTTGGAACACCCTGTATAGTGGGATTTTTGAGGAAAAGAGGTTATGGCTCACCATGCAAAATTCTTGAGATATAAAACCTACCCTATAATTATAGCACTTCTTATGATCCACTCGTACCTTGTCTTCAACCCTTAGTTTTTGCATATAAGGAAAGAAGAAGAATAAAACAAAAGTAGTAATGGATAGATTTTTATGGTCGTCTTTAGACAGATTTTATGGCATATATCCTTTTCATAGGCAAATGGAGGCGCGAATAGGTTGAGGCTTTTTTTATTGTTTTGGCTGGCTGCAACTAGCAATTAAATGATCAGCAATAAATTACTATACAAAACAGTGCGTCAAAAAATTTACATTTTTAATATAGATCAAATGTTCTCAAATTATCACACAACTCAAATAAAAAAGCATGAAAAAATTATTTGACCCTGATTCAGGGAATGAAGTTGGTGTATTGACGCGAAATCGAAAAATTTTCTTTTTTTAAAGTTGCCAATTTTGTTGATATTCAAAAAGTTTATGAAAAATGGAGCATTTTTTCTTTTTATGGCATGTACTGAATCGTAGTTTTTGAGAAAATTGCGTTTGAAGTTGGCGATTTTTGAAATTTTGTGTATTAAAACGAAAACATGTACACAAATTCAAAATTTGAAACGCAATGTTCTCGAAAACTACAACGATTCAGAAGATGCCGTAAAAACAAAAAATGCTCCATTTTTCATGAACTTTCTGAATATCAACAAAAATGGCAACTTTTTCCCCGCTGAACTGGTCTTTAATATTTTCCAAAACAAAGTAAAATTCGATTTTTTAGACAACTCGCCAAGAAAGCACAGTGTAATCTCTACAAAAAGTGCCAAAGTACGGAGTTTCCCGTGCCCCAACTGCTCAAAGAAATGCTCGAACAACCAAACCTCAGTGCCGAATACAAGTCGGTCTTGTCGCCAATTTCCTCCTATACTACAAGTTAACTTATCTCTTATATATTAAAATATCGATCTCTAAAACTTGTGCTCTTTATATTCCAGGTATTTTTCTATTTATAGGGTGGGCCAAAAAAGTGGTTTTTGCGATCTTTTGGGACCCGGTTCATAAGGATTTTCTTCATAATAGAAATTTTTTCACAAAAAGTGATGTTCTACAAAGTTGTCCGTCGTGATTTCAGGATCAATTTTGTAGAACATCACTTTTTGTGAAAAAATTTCTGATGTAAAGAAAATCCATACGATCTGGGTCCCAAAAAAATCGCAAACTCCACTTTTTTTCGCCCACCCTGTAAAAAGTGTGTGCATTCAAATTGTTCATTTGAAATATTCGAATTCCTAAGTTATTGTGCTAATTGTTTTTTCATGCAATTAATTTTGCTTTAATTAAATTGTAAAAGGAAAACCAAAAATCTTGCCATGTGTATAGGAAATTTTTTGTTTAATATCACTCTTTATCAAATATTTTTCTTACAAGGAACCATCTCCAATTGATTGGTGGTCACAATCGAGCTTAAGCCTAAGCCCAAGCTTAAGCCCCCCTAAGCCTAAAAAAGTTCCTTGTTAGATGCCTTTTTCAATAAAGCTGTGAAAATTTTGCGCAGTCCCCTGCACATCTTTATGTTTGTTTTCTTTTGGGAAATGCCTTTTCCCACTAGATTTCTTTTTATTAATTATTTTATATTGTTATCATTCCATTCAAAAATTTTAAAGTGATGATATATTGTTTTATATAGAGTAGGATCCGGTTGGTTAACCGAAGCGGTACGAATTTTAACCAAATTCAAGGACTAGTCCGGTTGGAAAAAAGTTGCTATTTTTGTATATATTCGGAAAGGTCATGAAAAATGGAGCATTTTTTGTTTTTACGGCATGTTCTAGGGGTAAAAACATGTGGGAAATTCGAATTTGACATGTTCGAAGCGACAAAACGCTTCCCTGATTCAGCGAAGACCTGTGTATTGAAGCGAAAAGTCGCAAAAATTGTATTTTTGTGATCAGGGAAGCGTTGTTTCTCCGTTGAAACCTAATTAACCGATCGGATCCTACTCTTGATATTTTTGCAGTCTACAGTAGCGTACCTACATTATAGGCAATCGGGGTGGGTGCTTCCCCTCCCATTCCGGTCGAAGGCCGCTACAAATCACAAGGGTTCCTCTTATGTTTTGTCCTGTCGAAGACTGACCAAAACCAAATTAAGGGTGGTTCAACCTCCAAAACTGATAGTTTTCCTTCAATTCCTGGGGCGGGGTACGCCATTGGAAGTCTATTTTTTGTAGAAAATGTCAAAGCATCGTGCCTTGACTTCAAGGTTCACATAATTTTAATATTTTATTCAACATAATAATAATATATGTTAATAAATAATGCAGCTCTTAATAAAAAAAAGTCCATTTCAACGCCAAATGCTAAACTTTTTCTTAAACGTAAAAAATTTTTTGAAAAAAAGTTGTTAAAAAGCTTTTTGGCAAAATCAAATCGAATCAGGTGGGATTCGAACTCGAGACCCTTAGACTTGAATCTTACTGCACTACCACTGAGCCAAGTTCACGATAAAAAATTTCATTTTTAATTTTGCTTGTAAGTTAACATGACTTTTTTCTCAAAAAATTTTGCCTTATTTTACAAAAAAATTTTCCGAAATTCAACAGTTTTTTGACCCTAACAAGATCGAGCTTGATGGGTCCAACGTTGCTTAACTTGCCAGATCGGATGGGATCACTCCCTACTAGCATCTATAAGAAAAAGTTAGCATTTGGGTTTGACTTACAAACAATTTATTTTGTACATTCGAAGAATAGTTTTTGTATAAGTTGGAGAACGGTCTCTCCCGTTACTACCCGTTATACTGATAAACAAATTCACATCATACATAAAATTCAAAGTTGATCACAAAAAGCTATCCGTTGGCAAAGCCATATCGAACATTTCATTCTTGAATGATAACGTATCCGTCAACGTAACATTTGTTGTCGTTGTCGCGCCACCATATCCATTTTTTATCGAATCGTTTTTCTCATCATACGAGGATGTCATATTACTTTGTGGTTGACCATCTTTTAAAACTAGAGAATCTGAACCGAGTCTTGTTGCCAAACCAACAAGTCGGGCAGTTGTTGGACTAGGCGGCAATTTTCGACCTTTAAGTGGATTGTCACCTCGACGAATCCATTGAAGCAAATCGACGAAAGCGAAGCGGAATTGTTCGTTGAGCAACGCGTACAGGCAAGGATTCCATACAGTTGAGCTAAAATTCATTGTTTTGTATTAATCCAAAAGTTCTGCAACTTTTTATATGAATTTTGGGCTCGAAAATTTACCTTTTTCGCTTTAATACTCGATCATTTTCCCTGAATCAGGGTCAGGAAGCAAAAAAATGGCAAAAAATTGAATTTTTGGCAAAAATCTAATTTTTGTCAAAAAATTGAATTTTGGCAATTTATTGCCTTCATGGCGCAGTGGTAGATCGTCAGCCTCTAGATCTAACATATCGAGGGTTCGAATCCCACCTGAGTCGAATTGATTTTTTCAACTTTTTTACATCGTGAATTAAAAAATTTTTTTTAGTGTAACGTTACGTGGACCACCCTGTAGTGCTATATGGATTCCAGTTTACCTCATTGAAATGCAATGGGTTAATATCCCCACGAGATATTCTTGTTGTACCACAAAGGTTGGAAGGGCAGCGAAGTCACGTAAAAAGTTGAAGGCCACAGCTGGCGTCCAACATAAAGTAAAGACGGCTACCATAGCGATAAGCATTCGATTCGTTCTTAAGCGACGTTTCAGTGCCTGTCTTCGTTGTTCGGTAGAGAAATTGTTCATAACGCTGTTCTTTTTCAGCAGCATTCCCTGAAATGTTTCAATTAATTTATTGGTTAAAGATTGGTGCTTAAAATAGAAAGAAGTCTAGAGCTGAAAACTTAAGTCATAAACGTTATTAAGACAAAAAAAGGGCCAAAGAAGTTTTGGAGCTATTGTGGATCAGGGGGTCATCCCAGGGTCAAAAATCGGGAAAAATTTTTTTTGTGATTTTTCTAATTTTCCCAAAAGTTTTCACGAAAAAATAATAGCGCCATCGTGTTTCGCGCATAAAAATATGGAGATGCAAAAATTTTTATGACTTTTGACAANGTTATCTAAGACAAAAAAAGGGCCAAAGAAGTTTTGGAGCTATTGTGGATCAGGGGGTCATCCCAGGGTCAAAAATCGGGAAAAAATTTTTTTGAATTTTTTGTGATTTTTCTAATTTTCCCAAAAGTTTTCACGAAAAAATAATAGCGCCATCGTGTTTCGCGCATAAAAATATGGAGATGCAAAAATTTTTATGACTTTTGACAACAAAATAAAAAATGAATTTTGGGCGCGGGATCGAACCCGCGCTCTATGAGTTAATGCAGAGTGCTTTAGCCACTCAGCCATGGGCAAAACCTATGAAATCCCATGATATGGTACTCGTTTTGAAGTGCTCGACGAGCTGAGTCGATTGGCGACATTTTTTAAAATTTTGACCCTTGCCTTCACCTTCAGATTTTTTGTATGCCGTAGAACGGCTTCAGATTGTGTGGGTTGGGGAAAATTCGTGTATTTTCTCTCTTATCTCACGTATTTGAAATGTATCCGAATTAAGTTTCCCTAGAGGAAACTAAAGAATTAATTAGAAGGAAGTGAAATTCTAACCATAGGAAATGATATCTTTTCATTAAATTTTACCCTAAATTTTGCTTTTTTTAAAATTTTGGCCTATTTTTTATTTATGGGAATTGGGTAGAAGGTTCACATTTCGGAGCTACTATATAACAGAGGAAGGGGCCACCCACGTGAAAATTTTTTTCTGGAAATGACCTCTCTAGGAGTAAAAACATCCGGATTTAACATTTTCGAAGCGAAAAATGCTTCCTTGATTCAGGGAAGGAGTATTGTATATTGAAGCGAAAAGTTATAAAAATGCGATTTTTGTCTAAAAACAACCTTTTGAGGTAAAAATTTACGGGGAATCTGAATTTGACATTTATAAAATTCCTCGGATTTAAAAAAAGATGTATATCGGATTTTCGCTTTTCTTGAATTCGAGGAATTTTATAAATATCAAATTCGGATTCTTCACGCATTTTTACCCCAAAAGGGGTCATTTTTAGGTAAAATTCGCTTTTTTTCTACTTTTCGCTTCAATACACAACACGCCTTCCATGTATCAGGGAAGCGTTTTTCGCGTCGAAAATGTCAAATTCGGATTCCCCACACATTTTTGGGTCGTTTTTAGGCATAGATCGCATTTTTGCGATTTTTCGCTTCGATACACAGGCTTTCCCCCGAATCAGGGAAACGTTTTTTCGCGTCGAAAATGTCAAATTCGAATTCCTATCATGTTTTTACCCCTAGAGGGATCATTTTTAGAAAAAACTTTTGAAAATTCTTTCAAGTGGGTGGCCCCCTATTGTGTAGTAGCTCCCACATTTTCTAATTTGATGGGTACTAAATTTTTTTAAAAACTTACTTTTCCAAGCCTGAGCGAGATCATCAAATAACAAAATGTTATCAATATAAACGGTATTACAAATTGAATCATGAATACGATTGTTCCTAAAATTTGCATGATTATAAGCCATTTTTTCAACCGTTATATACCATAAGTGCTTCGATCAGATTGCGTTTCGCCCCAATCTTCAGTACAGAATAAGCCACAGAAATTTTCATATTCCACGAGAACTTGTTTGAAGAACATTGGCAAAGAAATTCCCAACGCAATCCCAATATTTACGCCAATAATGTAAAATGCTTGGCGTTTTTGGATTGGCCTTCCGGTAGGGAAGATGATGAGAATGAAGCGATCTATGGAGATGGCAGTTAAGGTCAGAGTTGAAAAGCACAGACTAGCGCCCTAAAAATTGAATTAACATGACTGCTAACAACATTATCCGAACAAGATAGTGACAAGATAACTCGTTCAGATAACTCCATTTCCGATGAACTTCTGTTCTTTGAAGTTATTCTGAGAAACATTCAAAAAAATTTTTTGAAAAAAAGTTATTTATAAAAAGAAAAAAATTCATGTTAAATTATAAGCAAAATTAAAAATCCGATTTCTATCGTGAACTTGGCTCAGTGGTAGTGCTCCAAAATTTGAGTCTAAGAGTCTCGGGTTCGAATCCCACCTGAATCGATTTGATTTTGCCTGCGAAAAAAGTATGATTAAACAACTTTTTTTCAAAAAAAAGTTGTCTTTTTTTTCTTTTTTTTGTTGCTCAGAATAGCTTAAAATAACAGAATACACCTAAAATTTGAAGGAGTATTCCCGTGTTAAAAAATTTTTACAAAAACTCTAGATTACCTGTATCAAAGGTACCAGTTTACAAAGTGAGTAGCCAAAAAGCCAAATTTTCGTAAATGCTGTTATCGGCGTTATACTTCCACTAACTATGCTAACAACAATATCCGAACAAGAGAGTGACATGATAAACATATTTCTCACGGATTGCAGCGATTTATGCTTTAAAATGCTTATCACCACCAGAGTGTTTCCCACGACACCCAGCCTAAAATAGAAAAGCGTTCTCCTCTTTAAACTAAAAGTTCAACAAGCTTTCGATCCAAAAAGTTGAAAAAATCAATTCGACTCAGATGGGATTCGAACCTTCGTTAGGTCTAGAGGCTGACGCTCTACCACTGAGACAAGTTTTTCGAAAGCTTGTTGAAGCTTGTGATGTTCAAAGTGATCATGATAAAAGGGTGTGATAAGTGATCAGATAACGCATTTTTTGATAACAGTGATAACCATACATGGGCAAGCAGGGGGGGGGGGTACTGGGCCCCAAAATACGAATTGGTCTCAAAGGTTACCGTCGACCAAAAAAAACGTCGACAATCGAAAAAGTCGAAATACGAATTGGAAATACGAAATCGTAGTCAAATACGAATTCGTATATATGTTTTGCCGTCAAAATACGAATTGGTCCACTAATTTTCCCCCCGATACGACGAATTAGGGGGGAGTACAGTATCCCCCCCCCCCTTGCCCATGTATGGTGATAACGTTATTACTTGTAATGCCGAGCATCCTAGAGAGCCATCCAAAGAGAATGTTACTACTAGGCAAAATCTTTTGGCCTCCGGCGGGGTTTGAACCAGCCTTGAGGGGCGCCTGAGACAAGCCCAGTACCACCACCACCGAACCATGGGGCCCTTGGAGTAACCGCTCCAATTTCTACTCTAATCATAATGCCGTCTCAACGCACTAGTGATACCGTTATCACAAAAATCGTTGTAACTGTTATCACGTTAAGCCTATGTATCACACTCACACTCATTGATCATTTTGAAATCACCATTTCGACCTACGTTATGATCAAAGTGTAGACGATGCCAAACAGGCTCATGGTATAAGGCAACGAAGTGAGATCTCCGTGATTTGCCCACAAGTAATTCTTTATATCGGTACATTGTCCTTCGCTTTTATTCGAAGTGTTCGAAAATAGCTCGGTTGATGTTATAATTTCGGCATGATAGGTTGAAGACAATCCGGAAGTGGAGGGCAATGCAAGTGAAGTTGTTGCCATACTATTATTTTAGGCAATAACAAGCGACGTCAACAAGTATCACATAAATAAGTTAGACAAACGTGTGTGCGTTTGCGTAGGATGCTCCTAAATTCATGAATAAATCAATTTTCAACGTGTCAGTTTGGATCGCTTCGAACGAAAAATAATTCACGAAATAAAAAAGTTGAAAAAATCAATTCGGCTCAGTTGCGATTCGAACCCTCGATAGGTTAGATCTAGAGGCTGGCGCTCTACCACCGCGCTATGAAGGCAATTAATTGGAGTTTTTAGACTAAGCCCAAGGCTTAAGCCTATGGCTTAAAGGCTTAAAAAAACTTTTACTTAAAAGTCCAGTAATTTACAATAATATGAAAAATGATATATTCGGAAAGATCATGAAAAATGGAGCATTTTTTGTTTTTACAACAATCTCTAAATCGTTGTAGTTTTCGAGATAATTGCGTTTGAAATTGTTACAGGCTCTTCGTTGTAATACATAAACTTTCTTGAATTTTTGTCTATTTTTTAAATTTTCATAAAATGAGCATTGAGCAATTTTTTATAGCTAAATGAGACGAACAAAATGACACTAAAATTATCCAAATTGAACATTTTTCGGGTTATTGAAACGAAAATATGAATCAGAATTTTCGTTTCAATAACCCAAAACAATGTTCAATTTGGATAATTTTGGTGTCATTTTGTTCGTCTCATTTAGCTATAAAAAATTGCTCAATGCTCATTTTATGAAAATTTAGAAAATTAATGCAAAAATCGATTTTTCCGCAAAAAATTCAAAAAGGTTTGTGTATTACAACGAAGAGCTTGTAAAAAATTCAAATTCAATTATCTCGAAAACTACAACGATTCAGAACATGCCGTAAAAACAAAAAATGCTCTATTTTTCATGGTCTTTCCGAATATATCATTTTTTCATATGATTTTAAATTACTGAACTGGTCCTTTAAGCCTACGGCCTAAGCCTTATCCGGATTTTCAGTAAAACCGATAACATATATAAATATCTTAGGCACATAAGCATCGCATATGACTAAGCAAGCTAATCATTTTGCCAAAACATGTTTTTTGGCTAAGAGATCTTTTCGTTGCATTTATTATGATCCGTTGCATTCATTTTCTCGTGTGATTAAAAGCATACGAGAAAAAAAACTACGTAATACAGGGTGCGGCAAAAGTTCCCGTGATTTTTTGAATTACTGCATATAGTATTTTGACCATAACTCTTTAATCTTATATCCAATTCCGATGATCTTGGTGTCTTTAGATAGCTTGAATTTACAGCTATCCAATGACACCAAGATCATCGGAATTGGATATAAGGTTAAAGAATTATGGTCAAAATACTATATGCAGTAATTCAAAAAATCACGGGAACTTTTTGCCGCACCCTGTACAACCCTGAGTAAAACTCATAGTAAAAAAGAATATTTTAACGATATCAAAACGCAATTTTTGAAAGTAGAATTTATTATTTCGTTGGGTTGGCTAGTAGACCACGACTTTAGAATAGAAAATTGGCATATTCACACGCAACTTTAAGCCTAAGCAAAGAGCGTAATAATATATTAAGTAACAAAATACAATAAATGGAGTCTAATTGAAAACGAAAATTTATACATACAATTAAACATGTTAGTCATTTTTTTGTAAAAGAGAAAACGGAACGATAAAAAGGATTCAATTACATCCTCTTCTCAATGAAATTGACAACAAAAATCATACAGGGTGGGCCAAAAAAGTGGCTTTTTATATTTTTTACGACCCGGAAATTTATTTTTCTAAAAATGAACCCTCTAGGGGTAATTTTCTGCGGGGTGTCACTAAATCGAGAGTTGACTGTACTTTTGTAATGCATCCCTGCGTGGTCGTGAAAATTCTCAGGAGGGGTCACTAATTCGAGAGTTGACTGTATTAAATACAATTTCAATCTCTTCAATCATTTTGAAGATTTTTCTGAGATAGAAAAACGTGACAACTTGTAATTTTGTGGAATGAGTTTGACGTAAAGAAATCATAAAAATGATAGGTGGATTTAGAATTGCAGCCTTATACTGACTAAATAAGCCTACTAGAAATGTAAAAAGTCACGCAAAAAGTCCAACTCTGGAAAAAAAGTTCAACGAGCACGAGCATGAAAACTCCCGTGTTGATTGAAGCGAACGGCTTAGATATTCGCATAGAATTAATTTTTCATAATTAAAAAAGCTGCAAATTAAATTATCTTATGCAAATTGAGGGTAGATTCTCTGCAACATCCTCTTAAAGTGTTTCGGTGCCAGCGTAATTTAATATAAAAATTAGACTGCAATCTTAAAGAGAAAATTATGCTACATATGGTTTTGGTGGCAATGATCATGAGCATTAGTGCAGAAATAATCATAACAAGAGCACAAGGCATAATTGTGCCATCCTACTACTATAATCATAAGTGCAGCAATAATATGGCAGCAATGATCATGAGACTTAACATAACATGAAATTAATTTTGAGATTACATGCCATCATCCTACGACTATAAACATGTACCATCAAACCTCGAAACGAACCCCCCCCCCCCCACAAATTCGCGAATTCGATAAAACTCGAAAAATATACAAACAAAGTCTATGTATTGAAACGAAATTTTGAATTCCTGCTCTGACAGGAATTCGAAATTTCGTTCAATGCGCGCGAACGATTTCTCGCATAGAAAAACCCATTTAGGGTCGTTTTGAAAAAAAATTTTCGCAAAAATTTGCACAAAAGTGCGGTTTTCTAGCCACCATGTAAAAAATTTTTCGTTAAAAAACATGTCTGAGCGTCGCTCGGGAGTGCCGCTCGTAGTCACTCTCCCGAGAAATCACGAGCGCGGAGCGTTCGGCTCCTGGTACTATATGTTAAATGGAAGGTTAAAGTCTTCACTTTTTGATACTAATATAAAAAGCTTTTATAAACAAATGCAATTATAAACGCGCCTATTCATCGAAAATGATTAGTAATTCAATTAGATATCATAGATTAATTGCCAACTAAATTTAGCTAAAGAGTGAATGAAAACGACATTCATAAAGGGCCAATTCCAATAAACAACTTGTTAGCTTCCTTCTTTTTTGGAGGCAAAACTGCCAAAAAAGGAGCAAGGTTTTTCATCTTTTCGCGGTGTCTGATTCAAAAGGAAATATTAAAGAACCAGTCCAATTCATCAAAAATGGCAAAATTTGTCAAAATTGAAATTGCTAAAAATTGAAAAATTCGTCAAAAATTGACCTAGACAACTCTAACTTTGCCTGATTTTCAATAAAATCGTGTTTATTGAAACGATTAGTCATGAAGCATAAAATTTTATTGATCGAGAAGCATAAGATTTGTTGCCTGATTCAATTGTTTCCGGAAATATTTCCCCAAATTTCCAGGAAATGGAAATTGGAAACGCTTCCATTGTGCAACCCTGGTCACGACCCAAGTACAAACTTTCGTTGTAATACACAAAATTTCAAAAATCGCCAACTTCACACGCAAGTTTCTCAATAACGATTCAGAACATGCCGTAGAAACAAAAATGCTCATGAACTTTTTTTTATGTACTTTCTAAATATAACACAAAAAATGGCAACTTTTCCCTATCTGGCTGGTCCTTTAAGAGCTTCGCTTATGGAAGTTAATCAAATTAGATTCTCAACTTAGCAACAAAGCGAGCTCAACGAAGCATGGCGAATGTGAGAAAAAAGCATCGCATGTTATAATTTTCGCCCAAAATAAAAACACACTTCATTCCAAAGCACAACGTTTTCTCTTCTTTTTTTGGGATTCATTAGAAATAATTCTTGTTGAGATTAAAAGAGTTGAAGAAAAAAAGGAGGCAGGAACAAAAAAACTACTCGATTTTCGAGGATTACTTGAAATGAAAAGTGAAAGATATTGTTGGTTAAAGTTTTTCAATCAAAGATTTTTCCAAGCGTCTATATACAGGGTGTAACAAAAAGGGTGTAACCAACCATTTTGACCTATTTAAATTTTCGTTTCTACATAAAATCAACCGTCGATGAGATCATTTTGGGGGTTCTTCTATAAGGGGAATCGAATTGGGCGCATTCCCGAGGCATGAAAACACTCACGTTTGGGCAAGGAGTGGGTCGACCCACTCCCTGGAGACCCAAATTTCGGCAAACGTGTCGCTTTTGGTAAAAATATACAGCAAAAAACCAAAGGATTTTTGGTGAATTTTTCGATTTTTGACGATTTTTTAACGAATTTTGCAATTTTTTTATGAATTTTTCAATTTTTACGAAAAAAAATTGAAAAATTCGTAAAAAAAATCGAAAAATTCATCAAAAATTGCAAAATTTGTCAAAAATTGAAAAAATCGTCAAATATCGAAAAATTCACCAAAAATTCCAGAATTCGTAAAAAATTCGTAAACGAAAAATTCATCAAAAATTCATAAAAAAATCTAAAAATTCATCAAAAATCTTTTGGTTCTTTGCTCTAGAGTTTTACCAAAAGCGACACGTTTGCCGAAATTTGACCCTCCAGTGGCGACATGGAGGTGGGTTGACCCACCCCTTGCCCAAGTGTGAGTGTTTTCATGCCTTGGGAATGCGCACAATCGATTCCTCGTATAAAAAAACCCCCCAACAATGATCTCCTCGACGATTTCTTTTGTGTGAAACGAAAAAAATTTCAAATAAGTCAAAAATTTTTGTTACACCCTGTAAAAGGTTTCAAATTTTTTTAATATATAAGGTTTCAAATTGTAGACGAAAAATAAAAAATGTCTATATATTGACATTGGATATATGTTAATAACATACATAGCGTTTTGAGCAGAAAATTGCCATACACACACAAATCTCAGTGCTAAATTACTGAGAAATTGCCTACACCGTGAAAATGACATGAGACTGGAAAAATTCCTTCTTTCTTCCGGAATTAGCATCGAGAATTGTTTTAAAATTCCAAGTTTATGATTAATTCAAGAAATTGCAAAAATTAGATTCTACTTTTCATTCATCATTTTTTCTGGAAGAAAATTTTCTATTAACAAAATAAACGTGGAAGTAATTTTTCAATAATTTCTTTAAAAAATTCTTCAAAAATGAAAAATTCGTCAAAAATTGAAAAATGTGCTAAAAATTGAAAAATTCATCAAAAATTCGTCAAAATCGAACAATTCGTCAAAAAGGTAAAATTGATCAAAATTGAAAAATTCACTAAAAATTAAAAAATGTGTTAAAAATTGAAAAATTCGTCAAAAATTCTTCAAAATGTTATTTTTGCGTAAAAAGATGTGATCTTTGCGTAAAAACGCTTCCACATTCGAGAAAATTGAATTTCTGGGCATTTTATGATCCATAAAATATGTAAAAAATTCAATTTTCTCGAATGCGGAAGCGTTGTTACGCAAAAATAACATCGCCAACGTGTTTCCCACATAAAATTACCCCACTTAGGGTGATTTTTGAGAAAATTTCGAAAAATAAACTTTTTCGATTTTAGACCCCACGTTCAATGGAGCATAAGAGCCGACAGTAGCTCCAATGGTTTCTGTGCCGTCTAACACTTACAAGCCTTTCTGTTATAATAAAGAGTACAGGAAACCGATCGCTAACGCGCTCAGAGGATTTTAGAAGGGAATCTCCGAAGGTGATCCGAACGGCACTCCGAACTTTTCAATTTAAAAATTTTATCATTTTTGTCAAAAAGTTGTTAAAGAGGGGGCGCAGATCTGGGGTCAATCTCGGTAAAAAATTTTTTCTTTCGAAAAGTAACTTTTTAGGGGTGATTTTATGCGGGGAACATGAATCTGGTGTCAGAAAATTTTTCGACCGAGATTGACCCCAGATCTGCACCCCGCTTTAAAATTTTAACAAAGCCTTACTGGGGCCTTAAACTTTAAGATATAAAAAAACGCGGCGATTTATCAGCTGATCGAGACACTAAACGCGGCGCTAAACGTCTCGACTTGCAACTAATTCGAGACTTGCGTCTCGAATTCGTGACTCAAGTTGAGACGCTAAACACCTCGACCTCGTTTGAATTAGTTGGAGTATTGACACGAAAACCCTGAATTTTACATTTTTTTAAAGCGATGTTAATTCTAAACAAATTAATTCTAAGTTAAACATGTTAATTCTAAGTCAAACACCATAAAAGGAGAAATAGTTAAATGGTATGTCGGAATACATAATTTAAAAATATGCTTAATTATTGGGTATATTTAAAAAAGAAAGACGGCATTCGTTTATGGCTAGACGAGACAAACAAAATGACTTCAAATTTATTCAATTTGAAAATTGTTTTGGGTTATTGAAACGAAAATTCTGATTCATGTTTTCGTTTCAATAACCCAAAACAATGTTCAAATTGGATAATTTTGGTGTCATTTTGTTCGTCTCGTCTAGCTATAAACGAATGCCGTCTTTCTTTTTTAAATACACCCAATAATTAAGCATATTTTAAAAAATATAAAATTCAGGGTTTTCGTGTCAATACTCCAACTAATTCAAACGAGGTCGAGACGTTTATCGTCTCGACTTAATTGTAAGTATAGACTTTTAGCGCGCAGCCTTATCGACATACCTCATAGTAGGATACGAGAAATCAAAACAAGATAATTTATGCTAGAAAATGACATGCATGAAAAAACGAGAAAATAATAAATCGAAAATTTTTTGCTTTACACTTTTATAACTAGTGATGTTATTTCAAATTCTAAACAAATTAGTCAAACACCATAAAAGAGGAAATAGCCGAGTTAAATGGTATACATAATTCAATTGAAGCCAACCAAGCATCATTCGTGACTACAATTGAATAACTCCTATAATGTTTCTAGGAACAAAAATAGTATGGATTCGAGTAACCTGTATATTATTAATGATGATAAATGAAAACTAGTGGGTTGTCTCATAAGTATTTGCCGCTTCGATGAAAATTTTTTTTTCGTATAAGCAAGAATGTATTCTGAATATTACACTCCAATCAGTCTTTTCGAGCGTAACTCACGTTTTCGTGTACAGACTGTTTCAAACAATGTGGGTTTTCAATATAACAAATCATTTTCAAACGCTTCCCTGATTCAGGGAAGTGGGTGGGTTATTGAAGCGAAAATGAACTAAATTCGAATTTTTGCCGAAAACCAGAGTTATTCTAGACGAGGAATCGATTGAGCGTCGATATTTGACTATAGAAGTCGAGATTTAACGAAATTTTCGACCGTACTAGGGTTTTTCTAGTCGGGGAATTGATTGCGCTCATTGCCGAGGCATGAAAATGCTTGTCTGACCCTGATTCAGGGAATACAAAGTTTTTAGTCTTTGTCGGGGGTATACCCGGTACTTTCTTGAGATCAAAATAAAAAAATTGGAAAATCTGTCGAAAAGGGGTATACTCCCCTGAGGAGTATACCCCGAAAATGGCTAAAAACTTTGTATTCCCTGAATCAGGGTCAGACAAGCATTTTCATGCCTCGGCAATGCGAGCAATCGATTCTCCGCCTAGAAAACACTAGGACGGTCGAAAATCTCATCAAAAAGCGACTTTTATAGCCAAAAACCGGAATTTTGAACGAGTATTCCCGTGTTAATATACTACTGGCTTATACCTAATCGGACTAAAGTTACACTGCAAATCGGCCTACAACTTTGCACTCAATAATTTCTCCGACACAACTCGGCAAAATAATTACCACTTCTTATTTGATTACAAAACTTTTGATCACCTGTTCAACCGCCGAATTAAACAGATTAAAAGTAGAACATAATTATAGCCTTTGCGTAGTCAATCTACTCGTTATGGGTGTTGTTGAATTCAACTTTTTGAAAGATTAAAAAAGCTGAAACCATACAAACTATATCACGTTATAGAATGAAATTCGAACCTGCCCTNCACAATTAGAGCCAAGGAAGCATTTTCACGCCTCGGGAATGCGCGCAATCGATTTTTCGCTTAGAAATTACCCTAAAAAGTCGATTTTTAGAAGAAAATCGGAAAATTTTTTTTGAACGTCACTTGGTCCCCCAGCCGGACTAGCTCCAAAACTTTTCATAAAATGAACATTGTAGCTATAATTTTCTAAATGAGACGAACAAAATGACACCAAAATTATCTAATTTGAACATTGTTTTGGGTTATTGAAACGAAAACATGAAATAGAAAATTTCGTTTCAATAACCCAGAACAATCTTCAAATTGGATAATTTTGGTGTCATTTTGTTCGTCTCATTTAGCTATAAAAAATTGCTACAATGTTCATTTTATGAAAATTTAAAAAATCGATGCAAAAGTCGATTTTTCCGCAAAAAATTCAAAAAAGTTTGTGTATTACAACGAAGAGCTTGTAACAAATTCAAATTCAATTATCTCGAAAACTACAACGATTCAGAACATGCCGTAAAAACAAAAAATGCTCTATTTTTCAAGATCTTTCCGAATATATCATTTTTTTTCATATGGTTGTAAATTACTGGACTGGTCCTTTAACACGGGAATACTCTTTCAAAATTCTAGTTTATTTGAGTGTTTTGGATCATGCTTAACAAATTCCACAAAAAAATTTTTTCAAAAAAGTGCTATGAGTATAAAAAATTCATGTTAAATTATAAGCAAAATTAAAAATCCGCGTTTTTTTTTGAAAAAATTTTTTTGTAGAAGTTGTCAAGCATGATCCAAAGCACTCAAATCAACCGGAATTTTGAAAGAGTATTTCCGTGTTAATATATTGGCTTATACCTAATCGAACGAAAAATTACCCAGCAAATCGGCCTACGACTTTGCACTCGATAACTCCTCCAACACAATTCGGAAAAGTAATTAACTATTTCTTATTTTACAGGGTGTTCCATAAAGTTCGTGTACACCCTAATTAATTTCGTGAGAATTTTCGGAGCTAGTAGCCTTTTGACCAGCCAAGTAACAGTGTTTTTTCGACCCGAAATTTTTGTAAAAATACGTTCTTAGGGGTAATTTTATGCGAGAAATCGATTCCGCGCATTTCCGAAGCATGAAAACGCTTCCTTAACCCTGATTCAGGAAAGGGGTTGGTGTATTGAAGCGAAAATTAAACATTTTCGGATTTTTATGAGAAGACCGTCGATTCTTAGGTTTTTCTAGGCGGGGAATCGATTGAGCGCACTCCTGACCCGTGAAAACGCTTCCTTGACGCTGATTCAGAGAAGGAATCGGTATATTGAAGCGAAAATCTAACATTTCGGATTTTTATGCGAAAACCGTCGATTCTTAGGTTTTTCTAGGCGAAGAGTCGATTGAACATATTTCCGACGCATGAAAACGCTTCCTTGACCATGTTTTAGGGACTGTAAATCCTTCCTTTAGCGAAAAAAACAAAAACCCAAGATAAACGAAACGAAAAAATCCAAAATTTTGAATAAAATCACTAAAGGAAGGATTTACAGTCCCTGAAACATGGTCAAGGAAGCGTTTTCATGCGTCGGAAATATGCCCAATCGACTCTTCGCCTAGAAAAACCTAAGAATCGACGGTTTTCGCATAAAAATCTGAAATGTTAGATTTTCGCTTCAATACACCGATCCCTTCCCTGAATCAGGGTCAAGGAAGCATTTTCACAGTTCAGGAGTGCGCGCAATCGATTCCCTGCCTAGAAAAACCTAAGAATCGACGGTTTTCTCATAAAAATCCGAAAATGTTTGATTTTCGCTTCAATACACACATCTATTTCCCTGAATCAGGGTCAAGGAAGCGTTTTCATGCTTCGGAAATGCGCGGAATCGATTTCTCGCATAAAATTACCCCTAAGAACGTATTTTTACAAAAATTTGAGAAAAAAAATTTCGGGTCGAAAAAACACTGTTACTTGGCTGGTCAAAAGGCTACTAACTCCGAATTTTCTTCATGACAGAAAACTTTTCATAAAAATCAATTCGACATAGGTGGGATTCGAACCGTGTATTATTGGACTATACTTTGGGAGCACTACCACTGAGCCAAGCTCACGATAAAACGCGGATTTTTAATTTTGCTTATAATTTAACATGAAAACAAGTTTTGTTTATAAAGTTCGTGTGAATTAATTTCATGAGAATTTTCTTCACAACAGAAATTTTTTCACAAAAAGTGATTTTTTATAAAGTTATTCTTCGTGATCCCAGGAACAACTTTGTAGGACACCACTTTTGTGAAAAGTTTTATGCCAAAAAAAATTCTCATGAAATTAATTAGAGTGTGCACGAACTTAGACACGTCATGTGCTTATAAAACTTTTATCACTGGTTGAAAACACCGAATTAGATAGATTAAAAGTGGAACATAATTATAGCCGTAGTCCACCTACATGTTGTGGGTGTCGTGGAAACAGGAATTGAAGTTTTGAAAGATCAAGAAAGCTGAAACCATAAAAACTATATCACGTTATAGAATGAAATCCGAGCCTGCCCTTAATATCGAATTCTCAATTCTAATGTGTTCCACTTAAATCAATTTTTTAGACGCGCAAATAATTGTTTGAAACGAGTACAGGGTGTTCCAGTAGGTTGGAACTTGAGGGTTTCTCGTCATCCAATCGGTCATTTTCGATGCGATTTTTTGTAGGAGAGAGCTCAGACGATTTTGCTACAGATCCTATAAAAATATTCAAAATGCGCGTTTCCCGAAATTTTCAGTTTGAAGTTTTTCAAGCAACTTTTCTCCGCCTTCCCAATAAGGTAAAGATTTGATTTACACATAATCTGATAGCTTAGTGATACCCCAACGACGTAAAAAACCGTATCAAAAAATCTTTTAACAGTGATGAGAAATAGAATTATCAAAATTGAGAAAAAAAAATGATAAAGATTTTATGGTTGTGGGACGAGGTGACCTCAGTGGCGCAGTAGGTTGTGTGTTTGGCTGTTGCCCGACAGATCGAGGGTTCGATATCTTGGTTTTTGCCCAAAAATTGGTCTCAATTTTTAGAAATGATAGCGATAGAGCGCCGCAAGCGCTACAATCGCAACTTGGTAGCAGATAGCGGGTGCTCCCAAGTGCAGCTCAGTAGCATAGATCGCGCAAGCGCTCCCAAATGCAACTCGGTAGCGTAAACTTTCCCTATTGCAGCTCGGTAGCGTAGAGCGCCGCAGGTGCGTCGGTCTACGAACATACTTTATTGTTTTTGAAAAAAATAGCGCCGTAGGCACTGTTGGCCTGGGAATTTCCTTATTTATAAGCACTACCATGGACGAAATTGTTTTTATGAAAAATTGCACACAGTGTTTAAAGATTAAACTATCGTTTCTCTTCCGGTTTCTATTAAAAGGCTGGTAGCCTAATTAGCCCAATAATAAACACATAAGAACTAAGTTTCTTAGAAAGGTTTTAATAATGACATAAGGTCGTATGTGCAAGACAACGTCGGCGTTTTTTATAGAATTATTGGTCTCTAGTCGACTCAAAAGATTAATTAGTTTACAGATTCGTAACAAGTACAGGCTATATCGAAAAAAACCGGAACTTGGGCGATTTTTTCATGTTTTTCGACTCAAAAATTTTTTCAAAAATCCGTAAGCACTCGGAAAAGCTAGGAGGCGCTCGGAAGAACTCGTAAGCATTTAGAAGAGCTCGGATGCACTCTGAAGAACTCCGAGATACTCGGAAGCGCTCGCTGGCGCTCGTAAGCACTAAGAGGCACTCGGAAGCGCTCGGAATAACTCGTAAGCACTCAGAAACACCCAGAGGCGCTCGGAGGTACTCGGAGGCGCTTGGAAGCGCTTGGAGGTGGTTGGACCCTCGGAAGAACTCGTAAGCACTCGGAGGCACTCGGAGATCTCATTCGGGGCGCTCGGAGACTTATCGATCGAATTGGAAAATCTCCTCTCCCCTTCGAGCGTGATAGCGCTCGGCCCCCCTCCCCGTAGTTTATGGAGATTTAACTGCACTGAATGATAAACGCTAAAGATTTGGCCAAGGCATTTCCACGAAGAGTAAACTCCTTAATATTTCTAAATGCTGAATAATATGACATTTCAAAAGAAGTCAACAAGGAAGTTTATAAAGTGCTGCATAGAATTAAATAGAGCTCTATTTTGGGCAGAATTTTGTTGACTAAAAAATATACAAAATACGAGACAAATGCGCATATCATTAATTAGGAACATTGTTTACAAGTACCGGGAGCAGGTGCTTCCTTAACCCTAATTCAGGGAATGGAGTTGGTGTACGGTTAAAAAAAGAAAAATTTTCGATTTTCGCGTCAATACACCGAATGCATTCCCTGAATCAGCGTCAAGGTAATGTTTTTATGTTTCGGGAATGCGCGCAAATGATTCCCCGCATAAAAAAATAGTGAGCCTAGTTCTTTTGAATGTTGTCAGAATCTCGACTATAGAAGATTTTGACAACTTCCTTTTAATTCCTTTTACCATGATGAAGTGTTACGTAAAAAAAGAACAAATGCGTTACGAAAATTTTTCGACTTTCGCGTCAATACACCGAACCCATTCCCTGAATCAGGGTCAAGGAAGTGTTTTCATGCTATAAAAAATAGTAAATCCAGTTTTTTTAATGCTGTCAGAATCTCGACTATAGAAGATTTTGACAACTTCCTTTTGCTATACTATGATGAAGTTTTACGTAAAAAAAGAACAAATGAGCTACGAAAATTTTTCGATTTTCGCGTCAATACACCAATTCCATTCCCTGAATCAGGGTCAAGGAAGTGTTTTCATGCTATAAAAAAATAGTAAGCATAGTTTTTTAATGTTGTCAGAATCTCGACTATAGAAGATTTTGACAACTTCCTTTTGCTATACTATGATGAAGTTTTACGTAAAAAAAGAACAAATGAGCTACGAAAATTTTTCGATTTTCGCGTCAATACACCAATTCCATTCCCTGAATCAGGGTCAAGGAAGTGTTTTCATGCTATAAAAATAGTAAGCCTAGTTTTTTTCTTGAAATATTATCAGAATCTCGAATGTAGAAGATTTTGACAACTTCCTTTTGCTATACCAATGATGAAGTTTTACGTAAAAAAACAAATGCGCCGCGGAACTTCATGAAAGTCAATCAAATTAATATTCATTTTTATGACACGAAATACATTTTTAATGAGAAAAATTATGTGGTTTTCACATAGAATTATGTAGTTTTCACGAATTATTTTTTAAAAGTGCACCCACTCTATTGATCCACAAAATGAGATGAAAAACGAACACGTATTATACCAAATTAATCAAACAAAACCCAACTGGGAAAAAGCGTGCTCGCTAAATTAGCGCATGCTCCTTTGCTTTTTCAAGCGCATGTAAAAAATTAATGATTCGATTTTTGATACCGCATTCGACGAGAGAAACCAAGAGTCGTGTATTATCGACGTTTCGGCAGCACGGCATCACCCGTATTTTTTTCCCATTACCACAACTCGGAGTCGAATAAACTCTCGCCGTAACAACACATCAATATAAACGGCTTTAAATTGAAGAGATTTTCTTCTATGCTTTTTGAACACCACACAAAAAACCAAATGCACTTATGAACACCACCAAAGGAAAATCAAAACATAGCCTTCGAAATGGGCCGACGTTATTTCCACTTGAAATCCTATACCTCGTATATCTGTGTGTGCAGATTTGCACAATTTTTTTTTGCAAAAGTTCCCAGACCTTGGGCATCGTTGTTTGTGGCTGAAGGTTCTTTTTTCACCATGTTCGCAAGCCAATAGCGTAATTTTAAATGAATAAATCATAACACTTTTCTAAAGAATGAATAGAATCTTACTAGGCGCATATTTAGGGGGGTCCAGGGGTCCATGGCATACATATCCAGTATGTGCATATGTATGCCGCGGACCCCCCTGGGCATTGGCCCGGGGGAGGAGGGTAGGTGGGTAGATAAAATTTTTGAGAGGGCACTGGCCCATGAGGGTAAAAAACGCTGAAAAGGTGTTTTCTCGTCCAGAATTGTCGAGAAAACACGTTTTTCCATGAGGGTAGGTGGATGAATAAAATGTTTTCAAGATTTTCGGGAGGGTACTGGCCCAGGAGGGTGGGTGGGTGGATGAAATTTTTTCAAGATTTCTGGGAGGACACTGGCCCAGGAGGGTAGGTGGGTAGATAAAATATTTTCAAGATTTTTGGGAGGACACTGGCCCAGGAGGGTAGATGGGTGGATAAAATGTTTTCAAGATGTTTGGGAGAGCATTGGCCCAGGAGGGTGGGTGGATGGATGAAATTTTTTCAAGATTTCTGGGAGGACACTGGCCCAGGAGGGTAGGTGGGTAGATAAAGAGACCAAAATATGTTATTTTCTTGAATTTTTGCGTCGATATACAACTTTTCTCGAATCCAAGGAGTTGTATAAATGTTAAATTCGGATTCCCCGCACATCTTTATCCCAAAATTTGGTCGTTTTTAGGAAAAATCATATTTTTGCGACTTTTCGCTTCAATATACAATACGCCTTCCCTGAATCAGGGAAACATTTTTTCGCTTCATAAATTTCAAATTCAGATGCCTATTAGGTTGATCCAAAAAATCCATAGAAAAATGAGAAAATCGCACGAAAAAGTAATAACCCTTAAAAAATTTTGTGACACGTTTTGTGACATAAAACTTTGTTTTCTTAAAAAAATGTGTTTTAAGCAATTTCTTAATCAACACAACTTTTTCCCACGTAGTCATATTCCACAGGACTCTCAAGGTCAACAAATTAGCTAGTCCAAACAACTAATGAAACTTAATTTTTTATTCAATCCAAAATAAAAACATGAAGATCTTTGCTCATAGTTTTTGCATCAACTTAAAAATATTGAATGCACTAGAATAGCCCTCTTAAAAATTCTGAAAAATAAAAACACACAACGCCTTAAAAGCTTTTCATACGCGTTTTCAGGTTGAAGAAAAGGCGAAATGTGAGAAGCAACCACCAAGATCAAACAACTATGTCGCGTTAAGGATTATTCTGGGCATAATTAAAATTTGAGCACAATGGTGATACAATTTTCGATTCGATTCTTATAGGGCTTTATGAAGCCAATAAGATTAAAAAAAGAAGCTGTTTTATTTCTTTCTTAAAACCGTCGTCATATTTAAATTTATATTTTGATCGAGGATTAAATTTTTAAAGTACAAGTCCATTTTTGTGTTTTTGATGCCATCTTATAGAGCATAAAATTGTTTGTGAAAAGTTTGTGATCAATCAGATTTATTTATTGAAACGATTTAATAAATCATTATATAAAATTCGAAATCCTTATACATAAATAAAGCATTTTTGTATATCTCGCCGAGAGACGAATAAAATGGCATTAAAATTATCGAATTTTTCTGATTCATGTTTTCGTTTCAATAACCCAAAACAATTCTCAAATTAGATCAATTTGGTGTCGTTTTGTTCGTCTCGTCGAGGTTATAAAAAATGCCGTCCTTGTTTTTTAAATACATCCAATAATTAAGTGTATTTTAAAAAAACGAAAATTTCAGGGTTTTCGTGTCAATACACAGCTCAATTCAAATCGCTTTACAAGTCGTTTCGCGGCAATTTGTAAAAGTACGACTGCGCCGAACACGCCGAACGGGGCACCAAACGGGTCCCAATTAGGCTTAGGCCTAAGTCTAAGCCTAAGCTTAGGCTTAAGCCTAGGCTTAGGCCTTAGGCTTAGGCCTTAGGCTTAGGCCTTAGGCTTAGGCCTTAGGCTTAGGCCTTAGGCTTAGGCCTTAGGCTTAGGCCTTAGGCTTAGGCCTTAGGCTTAGGCCTTAGGCTTAGGCCTTAGGCTTAGGCCTTAGGCTTAGGCCTTAGGCTTAAGCCTTAGGCTTAGGCGTAGGCTGTGCTATAAAGGGTCTAAATTTTATGCCCTAAAATAGGAAAAAGAAGGCTACAAACAATAATGCCTTTATGGACACATACTTTATCAAAGAAAAGAACTTTTGCACGTAAAATTTCTGCGAATAAGCTAAATTTGAAACTAACAATAGGTATAACAAAGAATATTTTACCTATTGTATGTTTTAAAGTTCAACATTTAAAAGTTGATATGGTGTAAAAACGTTTTTAAGCTCTTACAAAAACCATGTCACGCCACAGATTTCCGTTCAAAACATTTGCACTTAAACCACTTGAAGAAATAATTCAAAAGTGGAAAAATTTTTATACCGAGATTGCTGCTTTTAAGCAATTTCGTAGTCAACTAATTAATCAACACAACTTTTTCCCACGCAGTCATATTCGGTGGGACTCTCAACTAGTCAAAACAACTAATGAAACGTAATTTTTATTCATAAAGGACCAGTCGACTCGGAAAAAATACTACGAAAAAGTTGTATATTCGGAAAGTTCATGAAAAATGGAGCATTTTGTATTTTTACGGCATGTTCTGAATCGTTATCGTTGCCGAGAAAATTGCGTTTAAAGTTGGGCGATTTTGAATTCTGTGTATTACAACGAAAACATGAACGCAGTAAAAATTCGGCATACACAATAACGAGACGACAAGAACGATAACGTCTCAGAACATGCCGTAAAAACAAAAAATGCTCCATTTTTCATGAACTTTCCGAATATATAACTTTTTTTTAGTGTTTTTCCGAGTCGATTAATTCTTGAAAGGAGAAAATAAAGCCATGAAGATCTTTGTTCATAGTTTATTCATCATCTTAAAAATATTGAATGCACTAGAATAGCCCTCTTAAAATTTCTGAAAAATGAAAACACGTAATGCCTACTTATTCTTCATCAAAAAAGTTTTTCATACGTGTTTTCAGGTTGAAAAAAAGGCGAAATGTGAGAAGCGACCACACTAGACAAAAAAACTATGTCGCGTTAACATGAGAAGGATTATTCTGGACATAATTAAAACTTGAAAACTATGATACAACATTCCGATTCTTATAGGGCTTTATGAAGCTGATAAGTTTAAGGAAGAAGAAGCTGTTTGAAAACTTTCTTAAACCCATCGTCTTATTTAAATCTATCTTAATCGGGGATTTGAACTTTTAAAACTTCAAGTTTTCGTCACGAAAACCATCTTTCTTCCACTTAATCGCATATAAAATAACGTGCCCCGCACTAATGTTCATACGGATTTTCTTCAAAATAAAAATTTATTGACGTAATTTTTCTTAAAGGACCAGTCCAGTCAGTTATAATCATATGAAAAAATGATATATTCGGAAAGATCATGAAAAATGGAACATTTTTTGTTTTTACGGCATGTTTTGAATCGTTGTCGTTTTCGAGATAATTACGTTTGAATTTTTTACAAGCTCTTCGTTGTAATACACAAACTTTTTTGAATTTTTTGCGGAAAAATCGATTTTTGCATCATAACTTTCATAAAATGAACGGTGAAGCAATTTTTTAAAGCACTGTGAGANTTTTCGTTTCAATAACCCAAAACAATGTTCAAATTGGATAATTTTGGTGTCATTTTGTTCGTCTCATTTAGCTATACAAATTGTTACAATGTTCATTTTATGAAAATTAAAAAAATTGATGCAAAAATCGATTAGAAATTCAAAAAAATTTGTGTATTACAACGAAGATCTTGTAACAATTTCAAACGCAATTATCTCGAAAACTACAACGATTCAGAATATGCCGTAAAAACAAAAAATGCTCCATTTTTCATGCTCTTTCCGAATATATCATTTTCTCATATGGGTGTAAATTACTGGACTGGTCCTTTAAGCTTACGCCTAAGCCCAGGGATGCCAAGGACATTTGTCTCAAAATCAGAAAATCTGGCTTCAAAAATCAGAATTGACACTGAAAAATCAAATGCTTTCCAGATTTGACATCTCAAAATTAGCACTTTTATGAAAAATCAGCAGACTTGGCACCCCTTCGTGTTACAACCTAATATAAACCGGCAAAAAATGTGGATGAGCTTTTGACGCATCTCGTATTTTATTTACTGGAAAATACGAAACACCGATTAAGTATACGACCAAGTACGACTAATTAATACAAGCGTAACGTTAAATTTACATGAAGATTATAATTGTTTTTATCTGAAAAGTGGCACGGTTGATAAAAATAGCAAAAAAATACGTTAATTTGATTATGAGAGATGGTGTTTGCGCAACAAAGCTAATTTTCATCTTCGTCACGCTCTTTCTTAGTGTGTAAACAAATCTATTTTGGCAAAATTTTACGCAAAAACTTTACGAGGCATGACTTAGCATAATAAATGAATTAAGAGAACTGGCCAACACTAGCAAAAAAGTCCTTCTGTTAAAATGTATCTCCAAAAGTGCAACAGTGTGAACAAATCTCTTGAACTTAAGAAAAAAGCGCTGACGTACAAAAAATCCAGCAAGAAAGCATAAAAAATAGCAAACCTCATTTTTGAACTTTAAATTTTCCAAAAGTAGAAATTTTAATTTCCCATTCATGGTTTTCATGGTGATTAAAACATCTGTTCGTCTAGAAGTCAGTCATGTTTGTTGACGTAATGATTTTTTTTTGAATTTTACTGCAAATCTGGTGTAGATCAGTAGAACTGGGAGGCCGAGCTCCTTCGGCACTCAAGGGATCGTCCCGAAATTTTTTTGCGTTTTTCGGTTCAATTTTTTCGATTTTTTTTCAATTTTTCGATTTCTTTCGAATTTTTTCGATTTTTTTTCGTACTTCCATTTTCTGTACTTATTTTTATGCGAAACATTCAAAAAAAGAAATAGTATAAATGGCGCGTTATAAAAAAATCGGGAGGGGGGCTTAGTTAGGGGTTTTATGAGGGGTGGGCTTAGCTAGGGGTTTGACTGTATGTAGAATGTTTACAACCGAACTATCGAAAATGGCATGAGGACGAATAATTCGGTGGAGGGTTTCCATTTGAGAATCAATACGTTTTTCGAAGTTACACATCCAACTTTGTGGAAGTTCATCGCGTGACTCCGTAAATTTGAGGACATGATTTACAAGGAAATCCGATCTTGGGAAAACGGACAACTTCCTCCAAAACGAAAGCTATGGGAACGAGTTAACCAAGAAAATCGCCTGCGAAAAATTCACCGTTGTTGTCAATGGTCAAATGATTCGCTTGGATTATCTCCAACTGATCGGCCGATTGCCTCTAAGCCTGAAAAAATGAAAATTTTTTCCTAATGGTCCCCCTTATGTTTCGGCCGGCCAAAAATTTCATAAAGATCTCCCTTATGATTTTTTGTTTTTTGTAAAAAAATTTTTCAAAAATATCAATTTTTGCTAAATTTACCTATTTTTTAACGTTCTTAATCAATTTTTTCCCTAAAAAATTCGATTTTTCTCTTGAAACACCCTTTATGGGAAAGTGCCCTCCAAACCTGGGGGCTAGCACCTAAACTGGGCACTATAACTTTCGCCACGTTTCATGTTCGCACAGCAACTTTCGCCACGTTGCCATTTTACTATAACTTTCGCCACAGCAACTTTCGCCACAACCACGTTCGTGTCATTATATACATATTTATTGAAAATTAGTTATGTGGCGAAAGTTACGTGGCGAAAGTTGCTGTGGCGAAAGTTATAGTGCCCTAAACTGTACATCCAAAGGCCGGCCCGGGCCGAATGCCGGCCTTTCGCACCTCTACATACAACCAAATACTGTGTATACAATTTTATTTTTGAGTATGTTTTTGACTAAATTTCGTGTTGGAGGTAAACACTAACGAGGTGGAAGATGACATTTACTAGTATTTTTTAAAAGTGTAAACTTCGTGTAGTATAAATTTTTTTTGTATAAATTTCGTGTAGTATATAAAAGTATAAATTTTATGTGATAACCAAAAAAAGTTCTACTTTACCACTTTTTCGTGAATTTTGGACCCAAATATTATTTTTCTAAAAATGACCCTATTAAGGGAAATTCGATGCGGAGAATCGATTGCGCGTCTTACTAAATCTTGAAAATGCTTCCCTGCTCCTGATTCAGGGTCAGTGTATTGAAGCGAGAATAAAATTTTTAAGAGTTTTATATGAAAATACTTGTTTCTGGGGTTTCTCGATGCGGAGAATCGATTGCGCGTCTTACCGAAGCTTGAAAATGCTTCTCTGATGCGTGCAATCGATTCCCCGCATCGAAAAACTCCCGAGTATTTTCATATAAAAAACTAAAAATTTTTATTTTCGCCTCAATACAGTGACCTTGAATCAGGAAAGCATTTTCAAGCTTCGTGAGTGAGCGCACATAACACAAAGAATTGAACGAGGAGGAATTGATTGCGCGTATTCCCGAAGCATGAAAATGCTTCTCTGTCCCTGATTAAGGGTCAGTGTATTGAAGCGAAAATAAAAATTTTTTAGTTTTTTATACGAAAATTTCTGGGGTTTTTCGATGCGGAGAATCGACTGCGCGTATTCACGAAGCCTGAAAATACTTCCCTGATGCGCACAATCGATTCTCCGCATCGAAAAACCCCAGAAACTAGTATTTTAACGTAAAAAACTAAAAAAAGTTGATTTTCGCTTCAATACCCTGATCCTGAACCAGGGGCGGGGAAGCATTTTCAAGTTTTGGGAATGCGATTCCCTGCATCGGCGCTTTTTTACTTCGACCTTGGGGGTCACGTTAAGTGGCCCCCCCCCAAGTTCAGTAGCTCCAAAATTTTATTTTCGCTTCAATACACTGATCCTGAATCAGGAGCAGGGAAGCATTTTCAAGCTTCTGAAATACGCGCAGTCGATTCCCCGCATCGAATTTCCCCTAATAGGGTCATTTTTAGGAAAATAATTTTTAGTCTAAATTTCATGAAAATGGTAAAGTGGAACTTTTTTGCGCCACCCTGAACATTCACTATAAGCTGTGATATTATAAACAAATTTTGGGATATACTATTTTTCTATCTATCATTGATGGAGCTGTTTTATACTTCAAAAGATCCGTAAGTCTTATTTGTAAAAATTTTTTAGTGTAATACATGGTGCCTCCCAAAAAATGGCAATTTTTTCATTTTCACAAAAATTACCCTATAGGGCAGGGTGTCCAAATGTCCTTATTTCTAAGATTTATTCCAAAAACTGATACTTTTTTGAAGTAGTTTTATGGAAAAATATCCTCTAAAGGCTTAGCCTTAGGTTTAAGCTTAACCTTAGGCTCGGGCTTAAGCCTAAGGTTAAGCCAAAGCCTAGGCTTAAATTTTCACGCTTCGGGAATGCGTGCAATCGATTTTCCACATGATTTTACCCCTACAGGGGAGGCAAAAGTCCTAGCCTAGACGGACAAAATTCCTGACATTGTCAAAAACGCTGAAAAGGTGTTTTCTCGTCCAGAATTGTCGAGAAAACACGTTTTTGAAATGTCAAGACTTTTGCCCCTTGGGCCAGGACTTTTGTCCCCTATATATATGCTGTTTTGACAAAAAAGCAATTTTCGAGAGGTGGTCGCAAACTGGACCCCTCCTTAAGCTTAACCTTAGGCTTAAACCTAGGCCTAAGCCTTTAGAGGATATTTTTTCATAAAATTACTTCAAACAAATATCAGTTTTGGTACTTGTTTGCATTTCCCCAGGGGGAAGAGCTCCAAAATTTTTCGAAAAACGTAAAGGGAGACCAAGGCGATTTTTGTGGAGCAATAATGTAGCTCAATTTTCCACTATTAATTGACATCCTCTTTATTGCCAAAATTCATAATAACTGGAATTAATGGCTTTCATTTCTTTTAATAAAAAGAGGCGATGTGCTATCAATTAATTTGGAATTTATTCTAAAAAATTCCTCAAACCATGTTTTGGTCCAGTGAACTTGAAAAAAGCCACCCTCAGCGTTCAAGTTTAGAAAGAGAAATATGAACCTAACTTTTTCTTGTTATATAAAAGAACGCTTAAAAATATTAGACTTTTACATCATTTTGTAGGCGATTAAATTGTTCTGTTCAATTGTAGCATAACTCGAACCTTTTGTTATTAATCCCTTTTTTTCCTTATACAATTTTAGTTTATTCAAATTTATTTTAGTTTATTCGACTTTCTTTTTAGTATGAACCGCTCCAAATTGCCTTGTACGAATGAGACAATTCGATATGGCATCTGTCATGGAATGCCGATTTGCGGCTTTTGCTATGATTATGGTGAATATCGAAAACCGAGTCGAGAATATGAACTTTACAATCTGGTATGCTACGCCTAGGGGATGTTATACTCATTTTTAGACAAGGGAACAACAAATCTCCAACAAAGGGGCAAAATTTTTCAAAAAGAGCATTCGATTTTTATGCCAAAATTCAATTTTTAGGCTAAAATTCGATTTTCAAAACCGGAAAGAAAAATTTTTGTCTCCTAAAGGAAAATAGTCTAAAAAGTGACAAAAAAATCGAAAATTTGCCAAAAAAATCGATTTTGGGCAAAAAATAGCAATTTTGGCTAAAAATAGCATTTTGTTGTGTCAAAAATGGACGTTTTTTTGACATTTTTTAGTCCACAATTTTCCATTTTTTCTACAAAAATTGTAATTTTCTGAACATTTTCAGCTTAAAAACAAGCATTTCTCAAAAAATTTTTCTCTGGTTTTTTTTCTTTACACTGCTGTAGCTAAACCTGATTTTACGAACTTTCAAAATTTAGATTGTGATTGGCACCATTCTCCCGATCATCGGACTTATGGGGCTGATGGGAAACGCCATTTCAGGTTTCATCTATTCCCGCAAACTGATGCGATCCTCGATGAATATGTATTTGGCTGCGTTGGCCATTTCGGATACAACTATCATCATTACGGCATTCTTCCTCTTTTTCTTGGAGAGTCTTCGACGTCGAAATGCGACACTCTCAAAATTGTTCGCCATTCTTTCGCCCATTACATTCCCGTTGGGTCTTACGGCACAGACGCTAAGTGTTTACTTTACAATAGCTGCGGCATTGGATTGCTTCGTGCTGGTTTTTGCTTCAGATGTGATTAAGCAGCGTTTTTGTACGAGGAGAACGGCAAAATGGGTATAATAAGCTTTGTTGGTTGATTCCCCAAAATTTCGATCTCCTCTCGAAATTGGGAGGAGTTATACAACTTGAATGCCTCAGGCTGCGTTCAAACATGTCAAAAAATATAACTTTGCCTGATTTTTAATAAAATCGTGTTTATTGAAACGATTGGTTATGAAGCATAAAATTTTATTGATCGAGAAGCAAAAAAACAATAAATTTTATGCTGACCAATCGTTTCAATAAACACGATTTTATTAAAAATCAGGCAAAGTTACATTTTTTGACATACTTGAACGTAGCCTCAAAATTCAAATTTTTGGGCGGGGATTTTGTGAATCAACAAAACAACAAATTTTAGATGATTTCATGTATCATTGTTCTGGCATCGATATTTAATTCACCACATCTTTTTGAAATCTATGTGATAAGTTGTTGGAGCATACCATACTCACAGCAACTTTTTGATGTCTGTCCATCGGCTCTACGCCAGAATCAGGTTGAGATTAGTACAGAGGTCGAAGTTGGATCCGGATGATCCGGACTCAAGCCCGGCCTGGATGATCCGGACCAAGTGTCGTATAGTTCTTTTCAGCTCAAACTATAAAAATGCTAACTTCGGACTTTGAATTTTTTAGCTTTTTTATATTTGGGGCTGAAACGGACTATATAAATATGCAAATTTTTGTCACAATCTAATTTATATTGTGCCCAAAATTCGCATATCTATAAGTCGGGTGTCAAATTTGAAAATTGTTGACACTTGCGTATCACTAGTTGTGATATAACATTTTATAGTTTAACTTCAAACTTTAGGCCTATTTCACCATTTATTACGCTTACCTATACACCATATTTATGGCTGTCGGTCCAATGGTTCTTCTTGTGGTATTGAATACGGCCATTATCATTGTTATGCGACAATCCTATACGAGTGCAGCAGTGAACAGCTCCAATCGAACAGATTCAGACGTTTTTACCCTAGTGTTGGTTGTATGTCTTTTTGTTACATGTAATATCTTGGTAGGTTATTTTTATAATCATATGATCATGCCACGGTGACGTTTATGGGTGGGCCCTATCCGGAAATTTTCAAAAATTATTTGGTCCTCATGTTTTTTTCGAAATTTTTGGGCAAAAACATAAGGGGGATCAAGATGTTTTTTCGAGTTTTTCAAAAATTTTCCAAAAATCTTTGCCCACCTAATTTTTTCGCGAAAATTTTTTTGTTTAAATCCTTGAGATAAAGGAGAAAAAAACAGCGCCGCTGACAAAAAATTTTTTAAGAAATGCTTGTTTGTTTTCAAGCTTAAAAAGTTCAAAAAATGAAAATTTTTGGTGAAAAAATGTGAAAATTTGGGACCTTTTTGTTGAAAATTGGGACATTTAGGGCAATTTTGGTGAAATACTTGAGCTAAAGTAAAAAAGACTAGCACCGGAGACGGAAATTTTTTGAGAAATGATTATTTTTAAGCCAAAAATGCACAGAAAATGAAAAGTTTTGGTAAAAAAATGAAAATTTTGGACATTTTTGGTGAAAAACGATGATTTTTGGTGAAAAAAATGAAAATTTTGGACATTTTTAGTGAAAAATCATAATCGGAGACTAGGCCTATGTTACTGTCATGTTAATATTTTCATACAAAAATTTTAGCCGCTAACTGTGAACTTCTTGGAGCTACTCTTCGATTTGATCAACACATATCTCATCGACCTATCAAATTTAATGGTTGTTTTGAACTCGTCGTGCAATTTTCTCATCTACTATGCGTTTGGGAGCCAATTTCGAAGGACCTTAAAACAATACATAGCACATTTTCTTGGACGAGGCAGACGTGAACTAGTCGAAAGTGAAGGAGAAATCCTGTCACTAAGAAGCCATACCAAGTCTACCAATTTATCATCGCTTTGAACTTTTGTAAGAAAATTTCTTGGATCCATTTTGATCTTTTATGCTATGTAATTGTATTGTATTTATGTAAGATATAAATAAACAAAAAAATTGAATTTTTTGGTAAAAATTAAATTTTCTGTGGAAAATTGAATTTTTGTGAAAATTTTGATTTTTGGTAAAAATAGATTTTTGTGAAAAATTGAATTTTTTCCCACGACTATAACTTTCAACTTACAGCAAAAATCTAAAGTAAGTTCAAGTTTGTTTTTGTCAAAGATGAATCAGCGCTGTGTCAATGAGGTTTTTGCCAGCTTTTATTCTTTGTTGGCTGAGCAGGAAAGAGAGTCTAGAAAAAAATAAACTTTCTGTCTATTGATCTACAGGAACACAAATGAAAAGTTTACTAGATTTTTGATGTTTTAAGAATGATAGAGAAATTTTTATTCATAAACCAATTGTTTATGGCAATTTTAATCAAGTTGATCATAATCCTAGTGAATTGCTCCATTTCGACTAGCCGGATGTTTCCTAGTGCACAATCTATAAATCTAATCAATTCGAAACAGCTTAATGTAAGTTCTTTGGCTTTTTTGCTTCTGATTTTTCTAAAAAATAGCTTTGTTTTTTAGGTTTTGTTTTTTAAGAATAAATTTTCGGAAAATAACAACAAAATTTAACGGCTTGAAAGCCCTTTGAAATTTGCTCATTTTCTTAAGCCTAAGCCTAAATAGTTTCGATGCAAAAATAAATATATTTCTTTTTTGTTGCAAAAACTTTGTTTCTTTTTAAATTTTCTCTATTTTAGGTACCCGAGTCGTGTCCTTGTTTCAAACCGAAGGGCAGTACCGAATGTATGAATTATGACAGCCGCTTCCAGGCTGCAACTTTAAACGAAGCCATGTTTACTTTCATTGATCTGGGCGCGAATTCTCCGAACCCAAAGCCAATGTTTCATTCGAATTCACAAGCAGATGAAATTCAACCTCTTTCCACAACTTCTAGAATTCATCCGAATCAAAATTTCCGTGCTCCAACTCAACCTGCACCAATCGATAACTATAATTGTACATCGAGAGAATGTCAAGCTTGCAAGCTTAAGATCATTGATGGATTCATGCAGTCAGCGGGGAATGATTCGCAAATGCGACAGATTCAACAGCAAATGATTGAGAGTATTGGCCCAACGGGGGGAGGTGGAAACCTTCACTGCGATTATTTAGAAAGAAAAGTAGTCGTATTCTTTGGTTTTAGGACAGTTCCTCCATAGGACAATTGCTCCAAAAAAGATTAAGCCTCAGAATCCTAAGAAAGCCTAAGAACCTCAAGACAAATTTGCATGAATCAATAAAAAAACTGTTTCTTGAAACAATTATTTGAAAATTAAATGCAGCAATTGTTTTAGGAACTGTCCTAAAACCTATTATTTTGTAATAAAAAAATTTTAAGTTGGAATTCTTTAGAATTCGAATAGAGCAAAATCTCGCTGTGCTCGGTGTACGGATCAAGGCAATTCGAATTGTCCTATGTGTTCCGGGCAGGAATCGTCTACAGACGATAAAGTTGTCAATCAAATGATACAACTACTCAATTCGGTGCAACCAAAGCCGAATCGGGATAAAAGATTGTCGAATAATAGTGCAACTGATCATCCAAGTAATAAAAAGTGGACTAAAAGAGAAAAAATTGAATTTTTTCTCAAAAATCGAATTTTTCAGCTTTTCGATATTAGAATTTTGAATTTATAGTGCTGGGTATATCAACAACAATTTCTTGTGACTATCAGCGAGGCGAAGCCTTGATGGGTGATTCACCATGGTGTGGTCTATGTAATCTGTGCTGGACATGGCGAAAATGTTATTTATTCCGGAGCTACTTCGGCTCTTATACCCCATTGAACATGGCCTAAAATCGAAAAATTTTCTCAAAAATCACCCTATTAGGGATAATTTGATGCGGGAAACACGCTGGCGATATTTATTTGTGGAAAATCGAATTGGAGACAAAGAAAGTACATATTTCGAAAAAGCTAATATGAAAAAATTCGATTTTCTAAAAAATGGAAAAGCGTTTTTACGCAAAAATAACATCGCCAAATTGCTTCTCGCATAAAATTACCCCTAATAGGGTCATTTTTGAGAAAATTTCAAAAAATAAAATTTTTCGATTTTAGACCATGTTCATTTGGGGGTATAAGAGCCGAAGTAGTACCGTTATTCCTTTCCTATAACATTCAAAATTATCTATTTTAGTACCTTCCGAATATTTCCCAAGTTATATGAATGAAGTCAATTGTGACCAAGCTGACAATGGCTGTTTAGCAGGTAAGTTATACCCTAACTTTCATCTAACAAGGGATCTCTCTTTAGATTTCGGAAAATGTCGTCCGGTATATAAAAGTATTTCTGTATTGAGAAATCTCGGCACAAATAATAACCCACAATGGGAACAGGAGTCAATATCCATTGTTGGAGGTTGTGAATGTCAAGTAGAAATGGGAACTCCATTATATTCTTTTGTGACAAAATAGCAATTCCCATTGATATAAAATTTAAAAAATGAAATGTAAAAAAATTGTATAATTTATTACTATCATGTATAATAAAATTCTAAAGTCACATAGTCAAAAACACAATAATGGTAGTCATTCGAATTAGTCCAATCAATAAATACTATCATTGGTTAGTTGTCATATGAGGCTCAAAAACACTTGAGTTTCCCGATATTTCCCAACTTTTAAGACCCCGACATTTGAGGCTCAAAAGTTTATTTTTAAAATTAATCAAAGTCGAGCCTCAAGTGTTAAGCCACAAATGTGGCGACTAACCACTATCATTAGGAAAGATTGATCTAATTCATGGTTACAAAAACGACCAACGAAGTGACAAATTATTGAGAAATAATATCCGTCATATAAATTACAAATGCAGTTTACAAATTATTATGTATTAAACAAAGTGGAAAGAAAATAAGAAATACGCCGATACAAGAGCAAATCAGGTAATAATAAGTGCTTTATCTCAAAGAAGTGCCGTTATTGGAATTTAAAAGGATAGAGAAAAAATCGTGAGTAATATGACACTTTTATGAAAGATAAAACAAACTACTGGGGGATCACAAGCATTATTGCAATTTAAACAACCGAAAAATCTTTGGAAAAAAGTGACCAAAAGTAAAAATCGAAAAAAGAAAAGCACTATCATATTTTTAATACGGCCTTGTTGGAATTTGAGGTCGATCAGGAATTTTCGGTCTTAATGCAGCTGACCTAAAATGAGAAAATTAAAAAAATTTAGAACAATCATTCAGATCACAACACAATAAACGGGTTTCGTATGGGTACATTGTACCACACGCTACAAAAAGTGACCATCCTTGGAGCTACCTCGGCTCTTATATCCCATTGAAATTGGTCTACACGATTCTATTGTATTATGACGATGATTATTATTATGCTTATNTGGGTACATTGTACCACACGCTACAAAAAGTGACCATCCTTGGAGCTACCTCGGCTCTTATATCCCATTGAAATTGGTCTACACGATTCTATTGTATTATGACGATGATTATTATTATGCTTATATTTTACCATTGTATACTTTATACTTTACGGCTCATTCAATTGTATTACTATTGCTGTGTTATGACGATTATTATTATCATTATGAATGCTGTTCATTATTGTTTGACTATCTATGCGTTCGAAAGAGCGTGAATTATGATTCAAGTAGGTTCCTTCGATTCTCTTATCTGCAAAGCTATCGCTGCTGGTCAGTTTCCATGCTTCGGCGTGTGGCCATCTTGCGATTCTCGTCCATGCGAAGCTCCCGCTGCTGTTGGTTGATGGATTCACAACTCAACGTTAGTCGTATAATTCAGTAGTTCTCTTAGCTACGCGGACTGGGCACTTCAACAACACCTGGCGGGTTGAGTGAATCTCTTCTGTGGCTTCGTATATTTCGCGGCGCATTTGTAAAATGTTGAATTTCGGGTCAAGATGAATAGATCGACGGCCGAGATATTCCTTGGCGTAGTAGCACACGTAGAAGCCAATGATAAGGAAGTCATCCGGTTGGCGGTTATAGTCGAATCGCGTCAGCATGATGGTTCCTTGCAACTTCGATCCAGGCGTGATAGTCTTCATGATGTGACGGAAAATTGTGCGAAAAGGATGGTCACTTTTAGTAACATGTGCATCCATAGCACCCCAGAACTATTAAACTATTATTTTTTGTCTATACACAAATACGACCTCACATTTATTTTCTACTAAAGCTAAAAAACATCCACAAACAAACCTCCAATGAATTTATCTAGGGCGCCTGTATAAAATAATTATTTTTTATAAGAAATTCTAGAATAAAAATCAACTTACATTGGTGCCATTGGAGCCTGGGGCATTGGCATCGGCTGTCCACCAGGAACACTTGGAAGCGGACGATTCGGATTCGGGCCACCGGGGAATGGACCGCCTGGTCCCATCATAGGAGGTCGAGGTGCTGGTCGATTGGCTCCAGGTGGCATACCACCAGGCGGCGCTGGCGCAGGCCTTGGCACCGGTGATGGATTTCCACTAGCTCTATAAAATTCTGTGTATACAGGGTGTTCCAAAAAAACCAGCCATTTTTCAGCTTTCTTTTGAAACTTAAAGCCAATCCAATGATCTTGGTACCGTTGGATTGCTAGGAGTTTCAGCTATCCAAGATGGTACCAAGATCAACTGAATTAGTGTTAGATCCCGTCCCGAAAACCCCGGAATTTTTGAAATCCTGTCCCGAAAAAATTTACCAAAACCTTATCCCGTCCCGGAATAAATTTACAACCCTAAATAATGCTTTTTGAGCAAATTTTTCTATTTTTTTCCAAAAAATCACTATTTTCTGAACCATTTTTCTGGCTTTAAAACAAATATTATCCAACAAATTTCGCACCTGCAGCGCGCTATCTTGGTTAAACTCATAAATTGAGATCAAATTAAACAACTTTTCAATGAAATTTTTTTATTTAATGCGTTTTGAAAAATCCTATCCCGAAAAATCCCGTTCCGGCCAAGAGGTTGATTCCCGAACTCGGAATCTAACACTATTCCAAATAACAGCTGGATGTGAACGTGTATTACATGACACGTCCTTATACCTTATACTGAAAATGGCAGTCTTTTCTGAAACACCCTGTGTAATAGTTAACTATAACAAATATTACCTGTGATCATGTCCACCACTGAGATTATTGAGCATGCCAGGCGTGATTTCGCCAGTTGAGGTAATCATATTTGCATCATTTATAATCTTCAGAGCTTCTTTGCATGCGTGATAGATGCGCAAAGTCTCTTCACGTTTTTGAGCTTCAAGTGGGCTTTCTTCCATTAAACTTTCCTAAAAAGAAGAAGCAATTATTTGTTAGACAGATTTAAGAAAGTTTTATAAATCTAAAAACATACTGTATCACCTGCTTGATAAAGACTTGCTAACAGTTCATCACGTAAAAAGTCACTGACCTAAAAATGAGTACAATTTTAAGTAGCTACGAGACTGCTGTAATTTTTATTTCGGGGAGTTCTGTTTAATTAAAAATAAAAAGCGAGTATTTTCAGTTTATAAAAAGACTCGAAATGAGTCTGATTTATCAGAAATATTCTGATTTTGGACAACAGAAATTGCCTATGTCTGATTTTTGGATCGAAAATCTGATTTTTTTATATTCAAATTTTTTCATTCATAGCCCTGATCTAGTGATTTTTTAATGTTCTTGGATCGTTTTTTAATGTTCCTTGGATCGTCTCTTCTAATTTTCAACACAATTGAAAACTAACCCTATTCACAATAAGATGCATAATGGCTTTTGGTACGAGATCTTTAATAGTTTTAGTAACAATTCTCATGTAACTATCGACTAAGTTCCGAATAGTCTCAACTTGGCGCTCGAGTTGAGGATCCATACTGCTTACTTCATCCATTCCACCATTCTAAAAGTGTCTATTAGTATGTTAATAAAGAATGATTTTTTTGAATATCCATTCGAAAATACTAATGACAAACAATCATGCATTTTGTGCTTTCAAAAAACAAGAATCTCCACTCTAGTGATGGGTCGAAATCGGTTCTCAAAATTTTTTCTTTAACTTTTTATGAAAAATGTAAAAAAGAAAAACTAACACAGAAATTGCGTTCTAAAACTTTTATTTTGACCACTTTTTATGAAAATACAAAAAATATATGGGACAAATTTCGTCCGATTTCGACCCATCACTACTCCACTCCCTTATTTGAATTCTAAACATGAGTACTGTTTAAGAATAGGGAACTCACACACAATTTTTTTTCAAAAATAATTCAATAGCGATAATTTTAAGTGTAGAAAATTCAAAAATAAATTTGCTATAAATTGCAAAAACACTTCCTTGGGCCTATTCCTAAGTTGAACAGTACGGTTCAACTTAGGAATAGGCCCCTTATATGTGTACAGGGTGTTCCCAAAAAACCGTTATTTGGTCATTTTTTGGTGGAAATTTTTTCTCCAAAATGACTCATTAGGAGTATTTTTATGCGAGAAATCGAAATATCCAATTTTCGTATTTGTAGTTGAGTACCCTATTTTTAACTAGTATCTAAACATGTTCCATTTCAGCATTTTGAGCTACTACACAAAGGGGGGGGGGCACTGTGAAATTTTTTTCTGGAAAAGACCCCTCTAGGGGTAAAAACATGCGAGAAATCCGAATTTGACATTTTGAAGCAAAAAATGCGATTTTTCACTTCATATACAAGCCATCCCTGGATCAGGGAAGCGTTTTTTCGCTTCGAAAATTGCATGTTTTTACCCCTAGGGGGTCATTTCCAGAAAAAATTTTCACGTGGGGCCCCTTATTGTGTAGTAACTCCCAACTATTCAAACACTTTACACACAAAAACTACATATAGAAACAATAAATAAACTTGCTAACTGTTAACGTACTTCCTGCTTAAAATATAAATATATTAATTCACTGTTAATTAAAAAAAAATACCTCATCCATAGCTGGCTGATCTTTTTCAGGATAAACACCGGCACGCAAAAAGCTGGCCTTCCACGCTTCAACATCATCCAAATTGTTTGCACTCAGCTCAAGTTGTTTAAATTCCTTGTAGATGTTCCTAAAAATTATGGTCAAGTGTGCTTTGAAACTAAATTTGATAAGCACACAGAATAAGTTTCAATGGAGCAAGAATTTTTCTGCTCTTTTTAAACCCTGAATTAAAGGTACACGATCAGAATGGGATAAGGCTTAGCATTTTTTGAGCTAAATTCGTGATTTTTGCCTTAAAAAATGCCCTTATTATACATGAAAACTATAGCTAAGCCTTATTTATCCCATCCTGACCGTGTACCTTTAAAAATCTTCATTGCTCTATTGAAGACAAGAAAAAAAACTATAGAAAATAAAAAGCGCATAGAAATGAAGAAAGTGTTGAAAAAAGAGTAAACGTGTTTTTAACACACAACTTGTTCAAAAACGTCATTATTAAAAAAACTACCGCAAAACTACATATAAACAAACGATTTACTGTCGAGTTTGGCTGAGATTTACCTCCTGCGAGTACAAATTTCGTTTAGTAAATTTTATGAAAACTGGAAACTATAGTTCACTTTGTTAAATTCACTTATCATGGTCCAAAAGTTGGGTTTTTTTCTTTTAAAATCAACCAAAAAACATCCTATTAGAATTTTTTTATCAAGAAACAACTAAAAAATTCCCTAATAGGATGTTTTAAAAGAAAAAAATTTCTTTTTTTTTTGAAGAAATCAATTTTTGACAATTTTTCGTATTTTTTCAGCTGATTTAAAAAATTTTGACTTTTAGACGAATGATAAGTGAATCTAACAAAGTCAACTAGCCCTGGAAACTGAGATAAAATTTTTGGATTTAAACGTGCTTATTCTCGGTTTTTTTACACACTGCAGACATTATTTTCAAACAAGGACAACAAATGCATTTAGCGTAGATTTTCTTGCCAAATCAGAAAAGAACATTTGCCATGCTTGCAGATAAAATCAAAGACAAAAGGGAAACTCGCATTCGAAAGTAAACTTAGCAACTTTTCAGCTAATTTGTAAAATNTTTTCTTGTCAAATCAGAAAAGAACATTTGCCATGCTTGCAGATAAAATCAAAGACAAAAGGGAAACTCGCATTCGAAAGTAAACTTAGCAACTTTTCAGCTAATTTGTAAAATGCGATATTGCAGGCAAATAAAATTTGTCTAAGCACGTTGCTTCAAATAAAACTCACATACTAAAACAACAAATATATAAAAGGTTACACATGAATGTAACCTAAAAAAACACGTACTTTCCATCTGGGTAGAATAGTGCGAACTTGTGCTGCCTAGACATGAAACCAGCCTCGAGATCCTTTAGTTTGATTCCATCGAGTTGCAACATATACTTCTTCTCTTTTTCCTAAAAATTAACAAATAAAAGTTAACCCAAGAAAAGTATCCTACCTCATCATCTTTGTACCAAGAAAGAGTTTCTGAAGTTAATACAAACCAACATTCACGTGAACCTCGTACAAAGCTAACGTTGTGAACAGCAAGCCAGCCTTTGCGAATCACTTGATTACCGAGGTTTTTCTTGGTCTGGCCTTGTGACGCTTTCGCTTCAGCACTGAAATTATAAATAAACTATTAGATAGAAAGAGATTAGTCATGTTCATAAATTCAGCTAGGCTAGAGCGTTAACTCAAGGAGTCGACCCATCAAAAGGAACAAGACAGGATAGCACTTGAAAACAGAACCCCCTTTCAACTTTTTTCGGGTTTTTAAACAAAATTTTTCGAAAACGGTCGTTTAAGCTGAAAATAGAGCGAGAATATAAATTAGAGGTAAAAAATTTGCTAGTAACAAATTTTTTGATATCATATAAAAAACTTTTGGAACTAGTATCTATTAGATATCCCACTGAACGTAAAAATTTCAAAAAAATTTTTTTCATCATCTGAAATTGACCCCTCTAGGGGTAATTTTATTCGAGAAATCCGAATTTCATATTTCTGAAACCTGAAAATCTTTTCCTGAATCAAGAAAAGGCTATTTAGGACCACATTTTNTTTATTCGAGAAATCCGAATTTCATATTTCTGAAACCTGAAAATCTTTTCCTGAATCAAGAAAAGGCTATTTAGGACCACATTTTGGACAAGAATCACATGACATGTGATTTTTGTTCATATTTCTGTGTGTACACAGAGGTGTCATGGGCCGGGGCCGCGGTTTTTTACGGCAGGCCGTAATAAATCGCGGCCCTTTGACACCTCTGGTGTACACACATACACATGCAAACAAAAATGAACAAAACCATCATTTCTCAACATAGTGTAAGTTACTTACTTTGAAAAGCCAATAAAGTCCTCGTGATTAGTGTTCATATAAGCCAATTCGAAATCCACAATTGTGCCAATCTGATGTTTCGAATTCGCTTCTTGCTGTCTCATATAGTTCGTCACGACATCTTCTATACAATCTCGCAATCTGGGGTATCGGGCCACCTAAAATTCATTTGTAATCACTTCCAAGACAATCCGACTTACGACTTCAGCACACTGCCTAACAACATTAGCGAGTTCATTCACGACTAGATCAACGCACTTCAAAGAAGGTTCTTTTAATCGCTCGATTTGCTTTTTGACAATTGCTTCGAATGCCATATCGGGAGTGAAGAGACCAACACGGATACCATGAATATTCCTAATGGCGAATTGGATTTCACGGCGCATTTCTTTCTCGTCGATAGTCATCTTGACAATCTCAAATGGAAAACGTTCGTGGAAAAGCCGATTAATTCGAGCACCACCAGATAGTTCATTTGTACTAACGGCTCGAGCTGAAGAGCCTTCTATGGAGCGCTCCATGTCGGCAGTAAATTGAGTAACCATTCTAAAAATGAACGATTTCAACCAGGGGTATCAAGTGCTGCTAATTTTTCAGCGTTAAATCTGGTAAAATGCTGATTTTTCAGTGTCAAATCTGATTGTTGAGATATGGAATTTTGTCAAATTTATAAAAAATATAATGGAAAATTAGCTTATTTTGCTCCTAAAATCTGATTTTTGAAGTCAGATTTTGAAACAATTTTTGATTTTAAAAAATGTTGGGCCAATTTCCGAGTTCAACAGCGCTGTTACAGCCAAACAGCGCTGTTCAGTTTAGACAGCGCTGATCAAATTGAACAGCACTGTAGCAACGCTGTTCAATTTGATCAGCGCTGTCTAAACTGAACAGCGCTGTTGAACTCGGAAATTGGCCCGTTCTTAGCGTTCCTGCTTTATACAGACCAAGTGCCAACAAAACCTTACTGCATTAGAGCCTTAGTCTTTCGCGATGGATCGTTGAAAGCAAATTGTTTATACTCGGCAACGTCTTTCTCCATAGAATAGAGCTTCTTTTGAAGACTATCACGTAAAGAAGGAAGTGTATCTTTAATGTGATTCGTTAACTGAGCATTTAGTGTTTTCTGAAGATAAGGTGTGCCGAGACGATCCGCCATATGCCGATATGATGGATGAGATAAAAAGAATTTTCTTTCTGCATCAAGTGCTGCTCGAATATCTTTCTTGCCAACAATGTCCTTCTGTCCACGATTAATAACTCCAACATAGCCTAAAAAGAGAACGTTACAAACGCCTCAAAGCATAGGTGCACAAGTAGGGGGAACAAGGGTCTCATGATACAACATGTTTTCATCTTTTTTGGTGAACAAAATCATATAGTAAAATATGTCGTATTGGAAAATTTTTGATAAAAAATAGTCAATGATAAAAAAAATCATGTCGTAACTCAAAATAAAACATGACGTAAATACAATGGGGGACTTTTTTGATGAATTTTTCAATTTTTAACGAATTTTCGACTTTTGAAGAATTTTCCAATTTTTAACAAATTTTTCAATTGTTGCTATGTTGAAAAAATCTGTGATTTTAGAGTTTCACCTCGAAAAGGTCGTCTCTAAGGGTATTTTTATGCGAAAAACACGAATTTGACGTTATTTTTCATGTACGAACCCGAGAAACATGAGTTGCACGTGCACATATGCCTCAAAAAGTCAAAATTTACCTCTTCTAAGTGGAAAAGTACGATTTTCCAAAATATCTCTAGCATCCGTTCCCTCGTCCATCAAATCCAACTTTGTTAACACTCCAATTGTTCGCAGGCCTTGTGGGTCGGTTTCACGAGCTAATTTCAGCGCATCCGAAGTAGCGAGATCAACGTTGGCTGGTGTAACAGCAAGAATAAGACACGTTTCTCTGGCAATGTAAGTGAGAATCATATCACGAATTTGATTTTCAATATCTATAGGTTGATCACCGACAGGAACTTTTGTCAAACCGGGTAAATCGATCAGGGTTAAATTCAACACTAAAAAAATAAATTATTTATACAGAGTAGCACAAAAAAGTGGCTTTTTGTAATTTTTTAGATCCCAGGTTCATTCATAACAGAACTTTTTACCAAAAGCACAACCAAAAGAGATGTTCTACAAAATTGTTCATGAGGTCACGACGGACAACTTGTAGAACATCACTTTTTGTAAAACAATTTCTGTTATGAAGAAAAACCGTATGAACTGGGTAAAAAAAGCCACTTTTTTGGGCAACTATGTATAAAAAACAGCAAAAATTTACCATGAGGACTAAAAACTCGTAGATTAATCGGAATATTCGATATTCCCTTGTTCAAGCCGGTGACTCGATCAGTTTCCTCTTCAATTTCTTTCCGTACTGCATCAAAATCCACAAATTTATGTCCTTTCTTATGAAGAAATTCAGCATATTCGTTTCGATCATTTATTAACTGCAAAATCAATGGGCGTCTTGTAACAATGCCACTTCCACGAGGCAAAAAGTCCCTTAAAGTTGTGTGAATAAGAATTTACAAAAATTGGAAAAATAACTTACTTTCCAACAAAGTTTTCTAAAACCGATGATTTACCCGCACTTTGCCCACCAACCACGGCGATTTGTGGTAAGTCGAAATTAAGTGTAGTGCCCAATTGTGAAAAAGCATCCTAAAAATGGGTTAATTAAATGTAAATTATTTACATTGCCCCCTTCCAAACGGAGATAAAAAAGAGAAAACGAAAAATGGGTGAAAATCGACGAAATTTTTTTTCTTTTTTAAAATTCATATACGTCAAAAAATTGAAAAATTCGTTTAGAAAAGAAAAACAAATATTTTTCGACTTTTTCACCCAATTTTTCGTTTTCTCTTTTTTTGATTTTTACAGGGGGCAAAGTAAATAAGTGCCAATAAAATTTTGGGCACTTATGCACTATTTCCCCCTTTAGGGACGAGATTCTGCATATATTTATGCAGAATCCTCCCCCCCCTCCAGGTTGAAAAAAAAAATCAATTTTTCATCTTTTTTTAGACTTTGGTTTAGACTAAAGGCTTAAGTCTAAGCCTAAGATCTAAGCCTAGGCCTAAGACTAGACTTAAGCCTAGGTCTAAGCCTTTAGAATAAACCAAAGCCTAAAAAATGAAAAATTGGTTTTTTTTGTTTTCAGCCTGGAGGGTTTTTGATAGATTTATGCAAAATCCTCCTTCCCCCCCCCCCTAGGGGGGGGGGGGGGGGGGGGAATAGTGCATAAATTTTGTCAGGCAGTTTCAGTAGAAAAAGTGTCTCATTAGAAGATAAATCGGTGCTAATTTTTACATGAAACATACCTGTATCCTATTGATAAGTGGAATAAGAGATTGCATTCCTTGATTAACCCAGGCCATTTTGTATGTCTTCTTTGTTTTTTAGCCAATCCAGTAATTACATAAACAGAAAATTGACAAAATACACCCTAAAACAAACATTAAAATAAATTAAATATATATAATAAAAATGAAAAATAACGTCTTGTCTTAAAGCACGACGCTCCCGAATGTCAAAAGAAGCTTAAAAGGATAAAAATGCAGAAACGGCAAATTGCGCAAATATAGAAAATTCCCATAAAAAACTCAAGCATACACATACTGCTAGAAAGAAGCTCATGCGAAAGCCCACAGAGGAGCGCGAAACCCGAGAAAAAGCAATCGAAATCAATAGAAAAGTGTGCTCGCTCGAGCACATGCGAGACTAAAGGCCTCGTGGAATCCGAGACGTGAAAGGGACCAATACCCAGTCATTTTCTCCCGACCTCGGGCAATGCCATAATCAATGAAAAAAGCTAGTAGCAAAAATCTTATCTACATAGTTTTCGAGTAAGTGTAGAAGGCAAGGGCAGGGCTGAAAATGGGTTAGAAACCGAATAGAGAAGATGATGAGGCATTTCCGATTTTCTTATCAAAGAAATTCGCTTGGGGAATGAAGCTGAAAGAAAAATTTGAAGAAAGTTAATTTTTGTTTTTATACAAATAAAAAGATTTCGGAGATAAAGTGGATCAGGGGGTTCGCCCCAGGGTCAAAAATCGAAAAAATGACTCATCATNTTAATTTTTGTTTTTATACAAATAAAAAGATTTCGGAGATAAAGTGGATCAGGGGGTTCGCCCCAGGGTCAAAAATCGAAAAAATTTTCTAAAATTAAAAAAAAAGACATATTTAGGGGCAATTTTATGAGAAAAATCGATTGCGCGCATTCCTGAATGCGTAAAAACATTTGTTTCACCCTTAAAAATTGAAAAATATGTATTTTATCCATATATTTTCACATTTATTGACACTTAAACTTAATTTTTTACTGATTTTTAAGGGAGAAACAAAGGTTTTCACGCTTCAGGAAGGCACGCAATCAGTTTTTCGCATAAAATTACACCTAAATATGTCATTTAAAAATTTTTTCTATTTTTGACCCTGGGGTGTCCCCTGATAAATAAAAAAATTCAAAAAATGTGCTAAAAATTGAAAAATTCGTCAAAATTTTAAAATTCATCAAAAATTGAAGAAATGTTAAAATTTAACAAATTCATCAAAAATCGAAAAATGTGATTCTGAAAATTAAAAAATTTTTGAAGAAATCGATCAAAAATCCACTTTTTGCCCCCCCCCCCTGTAAAAAAGGACCAGAAAATTGAATTTTTCAGGCAATTCCAAACCAAATGCGCGTCTTGTCAAAGGCAAATCCAACCCACCGATTGGGTACGCCGAGCTCGCTCCTTCGTCTACCATCTGGCCTGATTTTTCTTACGATCATTGCAATATATAGGACTTATTGAAAAATTCATGCGTCATTTCGTGCATGTTCCTTGTCAAGTTTGAAAATGAAACAGAAAAAATTTCAAAAATTGGAAATTTAAACAAGCTTTTTCGAGCTGCAGACAGACATTGACAGACACAAAAAATTTTCAGCAAATAAGCAATTGAAAGCAAATATACAAGGAGAAGCAAAAGTCCTCGAATAAGGGACAGTATATCCTCGCCTAGGGGGCAAAAGTCCTCGTCAAGGAAAAATTGATTTATAGCGCTAGCGCTATAATAATCAATTTTTCCTTGACGAGGACTTTTGCCCCCTGTATTTTTAAAGTAAATAAAATAAATTCCATACAAAAAATGTAAAAAAACTTCATCATGGTATTTTCAAATCAATCTGTGTTAGCTAGAAAAAATGTGACAAACTTTTTAGATGACGATTATATCGAAATGACACACAGCTAACTATTCGCGATGAAACCCATTCGTGGATGATTGAAAATGAATCAGCGTGTCGAGTAGTGCACCACACGAAATAGAATAGGCGACAGGTGGCGAAAGAACGGTCGAAGAGAACGTTGCTATGCACAGTCATGTCTCGATGACCACGACGACGCGACTCTTCCCGAGTTTTTTTTCTCTTTCACTCGGCTTGTTTTCGGCATTTATGTTAATAACGAAATTGGACCAAACTTGTTTGTAAATTAAAAGAAAAAACCCCCCAACTATTTTTTGAATCGTTAATTCGATTTTTTTTTAATGAAATAAGAATTAGTTGGCCATCGACACGAATGAATTAAAGAAGAAAAGCACAATTTTCATTTAAGTGAGTGACGCGAAAACTTGAAAGGGCGAGAACAACGCCGACGACATGGATAATTCCACCATTCACTTCGGTCAGCCGCAAAATATACACATGAACACATTTTGCTGCTGCTGCATCGACAGACACTATCATCTTTTTCTTTTGTCTATGTTTAAGTTCCGTTTTCAAACTTGACAAGGGGGACATGCACGAAGTGACGCATAATTTTTCAAAAAAGTCCTATATATGCTGAAAGAGGCATACCTGATACTGATAACCCTTTAGAAATAACAAAATTACCTGCTATAACTCTAATCTTCAGGAGATAAAAAATATGCATTACTATATAAGTAAAAAATGATTTCTTTCAATTAAAAGGCAGGATAGCTTAGTGGGTTTGTTGCAGACCAATGATCTGATTGCTCAGGGTTTGGTTCCTCTTACCGAGTAAATTTTTTGGCATTACTACTTTATCCAAGATTTTTTCAAAAGCTTTTTTCTCGATGAGGAAAATTCCAAATTGAATAATTTTTTTTAAACCATGCAAAAATTTAGTGTAAAAAAATATTTAAAAAATTATTCAATTTGGAATTTTCCTCACTGAGAAAAAAGCTTTTGAAAAAATCTTGGATAAAGTAGTAATGCCAATTTTTTTGCCTTTAAAAAATTTTTTATTTCCTCAGGATTAGAGTTATAACAGCTAATTTTATTGTTTCTAAAGGGTTATCAGTAGGGCTGCGCGTTGGCCTGCGGGGCGGGGTTTTTTCAAAAAAATTTTTGCGGGACGGGATTGCGGGATTTTTAAAAGCTTGCGGGCGGGATCCCGCGGGGTTTTTTGCGGGATTAAAAAGGTTAAATTTTGTTGATAAAAAATTGGTTAAGACAATAAATGCATTTATAATGTATAAAATCGTTAGTTTTTTCCAGATGATAAAAAATTTTGTAGAATAAACAAGAGTTTTTTTTAAGCAAAAAATGATCCTAAAATTGAAAATTTTGGTCAAATGTCAATGAAAAAATCACTTAAAAACGGTCAATTTTCGATGAAAAAAAGACATTGCGGGGTTATTCAATTTGCGGGGCGGGGTTGCGGGATTTTCAAAAATGTGCGTGCGGGATTGCGGGGCGGGATTTTTTCTTAAAAAATGGTGCGGGCGGGATTTGCGGGACGAGATCCCGCCCGCGCGCAGCCCTAGTTATCAGGTATGCTCTTTCAGAATAAATAGGACTTTTTGAAACATTCATGCGTAATGAAATTTGGCCAATTTTGTCGAATTTTTCAATTTTCATGCATGTCCCTTGTGAGCATAGTTCTTTATTTTATTTCGTAAAGATATAAATGAGATCAATTAAACAAAAAAAAACTTAGAAATTTCATACAACTGAGCTTATAAAAATTTGAAGAAACATCAATTAAGAGTGTTTGTACAATTTATTGCTGTTGAATTATTAATAGAAAAAATAGGTACACAATTGATTTGACTGACTGATTGATTAGCAAGAGCATATGACTAGAAAAAATGTGAGCAAAATTAAAGAGCCTTTAAAAATGGTCTACAGTCTGTTCAGTGACGTAGCCAGAAATTTTTTATGGGGGACCCTACCCGGAAATTTTCAAAATTTTGCCTTAGTCCTTCCTATGTTTTTTTCGAACATTTTCCAAAATTTTGGGGAAAAACATAAGGGGAACTCTTGATTTTTTTCGATTTTTCAAAAAATTTTCAAAAATCACCTTGGTCCCCCTTGTTTTTTCGCGCCGATAGGCGATAAAAAATATTTTGCTAGAAAAAACTTGAGGTAAAGCGCCAAAAAAACTATTTCTCGAAAAATTTTTTGAGAAATGCATGTTTTTAAGTTGAAAACGCTCAGAAAATGAACCTGTTGAAAATTAGGAAATTTGTTGAAAATTAGAAAATTTTGGTGAAATCCTTGAAAACTAGCACTGCAGGCAAAAATTTTTTTGAGAAATATTCGTTTTTAAGTTAAAAACACTCTAAAAATTACGATTTTTGGTGAAAAAATAGCAAATTTTGGACATTTTTGTTGAAAAAGTGGGCAATTTTGGTGAAAAATCGTAATGGGCGACCATTAGGATTTTTTATAAAAATTTTGAGAAAAAATATAAGGTGGGGACCAACAGGAAAAATTTTCATTTTTTCCGTTATGGGGGCCCCTCTGCCTACGTCGCTGAGTCTGTTTCACGAATAGAGTCGAAAAAAGTTGGCGTTCCTTGTTGTAAGAATAAGTGGCGCAAAATCCATCACAAACGGAAAGGTTCGATCCCCGCCGGGCCAAAATTCGGAATAGACTCGAATGAAACGATACGAATGAAACAATGTCATTTTCAAACGGCGTCCGGAAACGGGTTTGATTTTGCCTGAATATTGACATGAAAACCCTGAATTTGATTATGTTGTTTCATTCGTGTCGTTTATTCGATTACGATCGAATAAAACGATACGAATGAAACAACATAATGGAACAAAACCAAATTCAGGGTTTTCGTGTCAATATTCAGGCAAATTCTCAATCCCGTACGATCTTTTTTTGATTCGCTAAAATTGAAATTTCTGATCGAACCATCTCCGTTTATGGTGGCTTTTGCGCCACTTGCACCACGGAGCGCCAACTTTTTTCGACTCTTATCGTGGAATTGACTCCACGCGCGAAAACGGACTGTACTCAATTGATGTGATCTAAGAGAAGATGGCANTTGCACCACGGAGCGCCAACTTTTTTCGACTCTTATCGTGGAATTGACTCCACGCGCGAAAACGGACTGTACTCAATTGATGTGATCTAAGAGAAGATGGCACCAACAGTTGTGTAAAAATGAATATTTTTTAACTACAACGGCAAAAAAAGATACAAAAGAGATTCAATTTTATGGCTTATTTCGTCTGATTATGGTCAAAATTAAGAGTGCAAGTAATGCTCGTTCGACAGTATAGCATCAGAATCTAGACTTAAGGTAGTTGATAAGAGCCGATCGGTTGAAGCTTCATCGAGACTAAAAAGATTTTCAAATTTTCATGGTTACAGTCATCGTGGATTACCTCGTAGTAACAGATGTCGGATACATCATATCATCGACACTATCTGTTGGACTTCTAGGACTGGCCATCGAATCTGTGGTGGAAGATCGACCACTGTTCATATTTTTATTGCCATTATTACCTCCATTCGGGCCTTTTTTGTGACCTTGATATTTCTTTTGACGAGCGCGTGAATTCTAAAAAAAGATAATAATATCGATTAAATTTAAATGTGGGTGGAAACAAACAAAGCTAATAAGGGTGAACTCTAGCGAATTTTTAGATTTTTGACGAATTTTTAAATTTTTGACGAATTTTTTAANGATAATAATATCGATTAAATTTAAATGTGGGTGGAAACAAACAAAGCTAATAAGGGTGAACTCTAGCGAATTTTTAGATTTTTGACGAATTTTTAACAATTTTTGACGAATTTTTAAAATTTTGACAACTTTTTAACGATTTTTCAATTTTTAGCACACTGTTCGATTATTGACAAATTTTTCAATTTTTTATGGATTTTCAGTTTTTAGCGAATTTTTCAATTTTTGAGTCTTGAAACGCAATTTAAGGTGCTAGCCGTCTCGAGACAGGTTGAATGTGTTTGAACATTGGCACGAAAACCCTGAATTTTACCTTTTTTTAAATACGATTAATTATTATGAATATTTAAAAAACAAGGACGGCATTCTTTATAGCTCGACGAGAAGAACAAAACGACACCAAATTTATCTAATTTGATAATTGTTTTGGGTTATTGAAACGAAAACTCTGAATCAGAGTTTTCGCTTCAATAACCCAAAACAATCATCAAATTGAATATATTTGGTGTCGTTTTGTTCGTCTCATCGAGCTATAAAGAATGGTCCGTGTTTGTTTTTTAAATACACTCAATAATTATTTTAAAAAAATGTAAAATTCAGGGTTTTCGTGTCAATGTTCAGACACATTCAACCCCCATAGCGTCTCGAAATCGTTGAATTTCGAGACGACTAGCGCCTCAAATTGCGTTTCAAGACTGCTAGCGTTCACTCTTAGCGTTGTTTATGTTTTTTTTTCTTTTGTTTTTTTCCCTTACTTGGAACCAAACTTGTGTAACTCTTTTGCTAAGACCGGTTAGATTGGCAATTCGTTCCAAATCTGCACCATCAGGATTGCTATCGATTTGGAAATGTGCCTGAAGAATACCCAACTGCTCGTCTGCAAAAGTCGTTCGGACTCGTTTAGTTTTCTGTTTTTGTGAACCTGAAAGATGGTTATTATTTCAAGAGTATGAAGAAAAAAGCCTCACTTTCTTCACCTTGAACGAGTTCTAGGTAGTGTTGCTTGCACAATAGACGATTGTCCTGCAATGAGAATTGTTCGCCCGTACTCAATTGGCGTTTGCAATGATCGCAAGAAAAACAGGCCAAATGGTAGACGAAGGAGCGAGCTCGGCGTACCCAATCAGTGGATTGGATTTGCCTTTGACAAGACGCGCATTTGGTTTGGAATTGCCTAAAAAATTCAAATTTTCTGATTTTTTTACAGGTGGGGGGGGGGCAAAAAAGTGGATTTTGACCGATTTTTTCAAAAAATTTTTTGAAAAATTTGAATTGTGTTTTTCTATGCGAGAAATCTATTGAGCACATTCAGTGGGTAGCCAGATCCCCAATTATGAGAGGGTACTTTTTTGGGCAAAAATAGCCATTTTGGATGATTTTGTGATGAAAAAATAACATTTTTTAGTGGAAAAAATTGGAAAAAATGGTCATTTTGTTCAAAATCGGAAAGAATTTTTCGATTTGTGACGAATTTTTGACTCTCAAACTCCGGTAGGGGCCCTTTTTTATGAAATGTTTTGGGCAAAAATATGTGCATTTTTTGGGCAAAAATAGCCATTTTTGATGATTTTTTGGTGAAAAAATAATTTTTTTTGTTAAAAATTGAAAAAAATGGTCATTTTTTTCAAAATCGGAAAAAAACATAGGGGACCCTTAGGGAAAATTTCAAATTTTTCCAAGGTCAGGGATACATGTTCCCTTCCCCCCCCCCGTGGCTACGCCACTGCGCGCATTGCCGGACCTTGAAAACACTTCTCTGGCCATTTCCCCGGTATTAGCCCATTTTCGCTTCAATACACATATCTCTTCCCTGAATCAGGATCAGGGAAACGTTTTCATGATCCGGCAATGTGTGCAATCGATTTCTCGCATAGAAAAACCCCATTAGGATAATTTTAGTGAAGATGAAAAACTTGAAAAAATTGCAAAATCCATTTTTTTGCCCCCCCCCCCACCCTATAATTTTGACCACTTACTGGTTGTAACACCCTTTGCAATAAACCGAATTTTCTCGCCAATAGCAAGTTGGAAGTGCTTCGAGATGCGTTGAGCAAACCGAACAGCACAGGCATTCGGAATGCCAAAAATGGTTATTCACACTCAACATAATCCGATCATGGATCGGCTCTCGGCATCCAAAACACCGGCTTCCCGATTCCGTTAAGTGAAGCCTGTTTTCTGACGATTGCTCTTGTCTTTCTTGTCTGGGAGATTCATGACGAAGAACGCCGATATTCTGGTGATGATGTGGTGCCGATGAGGCTTCGATCGCGCCAAACAGGTGGTGCGTAATAAACTGGCCACTGGTCGTGTCGGGAATTCCCATGAAATGATGCTGACTCGTTGATGGGATTGTTGGAAGGCCTAAAAAATGGATTAATAACTATTAAAAAGAAAGAAAGAAAAATGACCAAAGTACTTAGGTGGTCTTAAAAAGGCTTTTTTTCTTAAATTCGAATTATTCGATTTTTTCAATTTTTATCGAATTTTTCAATTTTTGGCGAAATTTTCGATTTTTGACAAATTTTTCAATTTTTAGCACATTTTTAATTTTTGACGAATTTTTCGATTTTGACGAATCGTTGATGGGATTTGGGAGGCCTAAAATTGTATTATTAACTATTAAAAAGAAAAATAAAAATGACCAAAGTACTCAGGCGGTCTTAAAAAGGATTTTTTCTTAAATTGGATAAAATTGATTGGTAGTTTTGAGAAAATTCAATGCTTTCCGTGAGAAAGTTGCTCAACAATACTCATAAATGGAAAATTCATTTTGTAAAAAAAATAATTTATTTTGAAAAGTTCTTTGGTGGACTCAGTGACATAGGCAGAAGAAGGCCCGGGTCCCCCTCCATAACGAAAAAAATGAAAAAATTTTTCCTAATGGTCCCCACATTTTTCAATTTTTGGCGAATTTTTCGATTTTTAATGAATTTTTCATTTTTTGACGAATTTTTCAATTTTATCGAATTTTTCGATTTTTGACGAATTTGCACAAAATATTTTTTCGAAAAAGTGCTATGAGTACCAAATAAACCAGCTTCAAAATCAATTCGACGGTGGGATTCGAACCCTGTACTATTGAACTCGAAGTCGGGAGCACTACCACTTAGCCAAACTCACGATAAAACACGGATTTTTAATTTTGCTTATAATTTAACATGAATTTTTTATATTCATAGCACTTTTTTTGAAAAAAATTTTTATGAAAATTGTTAAGCATGGTCTCAAACACTCAAATAAACCGAAATTTTGAAAGAGTATTCCCGTGTTAAAATTTTCATCCCCCATCATACTTCAATACCCATAAAGTTGAAAAGATGTAAATTCGATTCGTTTCAATATACAAAAAGTTACAAAAAAAAATTCGTAGCAATTTTTTGGATCAATATAACCAGATACGCGACATGATAAACCCAGCTAAAACCGGTTTTATAAGGAAATGAAATGCGCAGAAACGGTTTAGTTTGCTAAATTATATGGAAGACTAGGATAGCTCTTATATGGAATGGGTCATAAAATTTTTTTATGTAAAACATAAAGAAGCAATCGTATGGACGTTGGTTGTTTATAATATTCGGCACTATTTCGAAATGCCCCGTGGACCCACAAAGGGGGGGGGGCATTCCGAATAAGATAACATTGACACCTTATTCAGATCCCCCCCCCCCCCCGTGGAATTGAAAAATTCGTTAAAATTAAAAAATTCGACAAAAATTAAAAATTGTCAAAAATTGAAACATTCGACAAAAACTGAAAAATTCGTCAAAAATCGAAAAATTGTCAAAAATTAAAAAATTCGACAAAAAAATAAAAAATGACTTTTGATCACGAGATTGAACCTGCACCCTTGAGTGAAGGCCGAGCACGTTAGCCATTCGGCCATGGAGAAACCCCAAAACCCCATAATACTAGTTTTGAAGCGTTTGGCGAGCTGAGTCGATTGACGAAATTTAAAAAAATTTTGACCCTTGCCTACACAAATCAGAATTTTGATACGCCGTGTACTATGTCCCGTTCCGGTTTCGATCA
>OZJO01000134.1:0-14910 GCA_900406225.1 Acrobeloides nanus
CATTACTTGGACTCGTTGTTCTTCATTGGGCTGACGAGTCATGCGTTCAACTTTCTTACCATTGAATACCAAGTCAACTTTTCAATGGCCATATTGAGTAGACGGGCAAACAAGTTTCCCCAGGAGGTGGTGGAAAACTGGGAAAGTAGAAGGATCACGTGAGATTTTCTTGAATGAAAGCCAAAAAATTATGGTGGTGGTATATGATCAAAATTTATAATTATCAAAATTTATCATTTTTTATATTTTTTAATAATCGCATGCGCTAGGCTTAGGCTTAGCCTTAGGTTTAGCCTAAGGCTAAGCCTAGTGCATTCGATTTTTTTTTAATATAAAAATTTTGATTCTTATAAATTTTGATAGGGAACCATGGCGGCTACTTTTAGAGAACTCAAACAGCACGGAAAACACCCCAAGAATTTCCACTTTCTCGAAGGCTCCCAGTTCGACTACTACCACGAGCTTTGTCGGCTGGGCAACTTCCCATACAAGATTTCGTTGGCTATCGAAAGAGTTTTCTATGACTTTATTGAAAAGAGAAAAATCAACTTTTTTACTTATAAAAATTTTCAATACAAAGTGTTGGACAATGAAGATTTTGAATGTAAATATGTTCCTTAAACGTGTACAGTTGACTGTATCTTTTACCTTATATATTCTAATAAATTATGATGAAATTCGATTTTTTTTTTTAACTTTTTCATGTGGGTGGCCTCCTTATTGTGTAGTCAGGGGGCAAAAAAGTGGTACCACCCACCACCACCCCGGGGTGGTGGTGAGTAGTTGTTGGAGTAGTACCACCTTTTTTCGCATCCTGTTGTGTAGTAGCTCCGACTTTTTTCTTGTCTTAAAAATTTTTTTCATTTTTTGGCAATTATAACATAAAATAATTTTTATTCAATTCTATACATGGTGCTCTGGGGCCAGTTGCGTACATCCGGAAGTCGGCACCAGAAGTCCGGAAATTTCGATACTCATAACTGTTTACTATTAGCGTTTTCACTCATGGTATCTTGGACTTTTTGGTTACATTTTTTTGAGGAACAAAAAGTCCAAGATGTCATGTGTGAAAACGCTAAAGGTAAACAGTTATGAGTATCGGAAATTTACACTTCCAACTTTCAGTCCCGACTTCCGATTGTACGCAACTGTCCCCCTGGGGTTAGGAAAAGGAGTCAACAGCTTATTTTTTTAAAAACCAGTTTAAGTTTTCAGGGAATGTAGTTGTGCTCACGTTTTTCTTCTTGACCATGGAGATACATAATGTTTGGTAGTCTGAGGCCTATAATTTATAAATTTAATGCAAAAATTGTCCTTACTTACAAAGGATCCTAGTAAAGTGTTTGACATAAAAACGGGTCACAGGAAAAATTTTTTTACTAATCCTACATGGGCGCCCCATGATTAAAAAAACCGCTCGAAAAAATTACATCCCTACCATTTTTCAAAAATCAAATTTTTATGCTCAAAAATTGAATTTTTTCGATTTTTGAACAAAAATTCAATTTTTGAGCAAAGATTCAATTTTGGAGCGAGCATTCAATTTTTGAGCAAAATTCGATTTTTGAGAAAAAATTCAAGGCTTATATTTATAGCTCCCCCTATTTTTCCAGTTGGACTTATCCTTTTCTAGAAAAATATTACCTATTCTACGCTTATCTAAGAAGAACCGCTTTGCATTTGAGTCACTTCGTCGTTGTAGATTCAAAATATTCGGCATTCGTAATCCAATTCGCCTTTTTGCCACATTATATGAATCACTTGTCTCGTAAGGATCAAAGTGGAAGGCATGTGAGAGAATAGTGCCAAAAATACATAAGAGAATCCAAAAGAATATATACCTCATCTGAGAATCTGTTTTTTTACAGCAGCTTTTGTGCTAAAATTCTAAAAAGTTGTCTAGTCCATTATAGTACAGGGATAAAGTCATTATCGATATACAGAGCGTTCATTTTGGTATGCAACATCAATGTTTGTAGTCGTTCTCGCACCCCCCCCCCTCTAACAAATTTCTATGCGGTCTTTTTTAAATTGTAGCTGAACAATGGCCGAATAAATACTGATAAAAATTTTCGAAATCCGTTGATCCTAACATTGTCAAAAATTACTTTGAAGTTTTCAAAGTCGATTTTCTTCACCTTAACAAAATGTTAGAAATTTAATTTTTGTATGAAAATACAGAGCTTTAGTCCCTCTAACACATGCAAAAAACCGTATATAAAATTATTTAACAGTGGCGAGATATTTGACTTTGAAGTTGATAGTCAAAAAATGAGGCAAAAACTAAATGACTCACCCGGGAATCGAACCCTCGATCTTCTGGCTGCTAGTCTAACGCGCTAACCACTACACCATCACCACATGGTGTAGTGGTAAGGTGAAGAAAATCGACCACATGATGTAGTGGTTAGTAAAATTCAGGGTTTTTTAATGTTCAGCCAAATTCAAACCGTTTCCGGACGCTGTCTAAAAATGAATCCGATTTCCGGACAATTTCCAGACGATTTCCGGATGGCTAGCGTCCAGAGATACTTTGACCCTGATTCAAGAAAAGTGGTGGGTGCATTGACGCGAAAATGAACTAAAATTCAAATTTTCGTCGGAAAACCGACTATCTAGGGGTTGTTCTGGGCGCGGACACAACAAGCAATGCATAAAAATTTATTAATAAACTCAAAAATGACATAAAAAATCATAAAAATCGTAAATGAAAATATAGTCGAAATTTTTTTTTGGCTGCCACGGAACTTTTTATTGAATCAGGCAACGTGTACATTGAAACGAAAAGAAGCGTGGATCCTTATATAGCTTTTTTGATGTATCCCTGCGTGGTTGAGTGGCGAGAAAATCAGAATTAGTACTAACTATTACTAACTAATCCTGATTTTTCCTCCATACGACCACGCAGAGATGCATCAAAAAAGCTATATAAGGATCCACGCTTCTTTTCGTTTCAATGTACACGTTGCCTGATTCAATAAAAAGTTTCATGGTAGCAAAAAAAATTTCAGCTATAATCAAACGGATACTAAAACGCTACCAAGTCCATGGCATAACTCGTGAAAGTTAATTTGGCAACTCTGAAAGTATGAAGCCGAAAATTGCCACTCAAATAATTGGAGTTATTATTATGGAGCGCACTTTTTTTTTAGCTAAATAGCATCATCAACAATACCAAAAATTCAATTATCCTCTACTTGGAATAAATGGTAAAAACACCAGGGTGTGCCAAAAAGAAGCCGCCATTTGCGATTTTTTCCAATTTTTTAATTTTCACCAAAATAATTCTATTTGGGATTTTTTCTATACGAGAACTGACCAAACGCATTGCCGAACCTTGAAAACGCTTCCTGACCCTGATTCAGGGAAGAGGTGAGTGTATTGAAGCGAAAATAGGCTAATCCAGATTCAGGGAAGCGGTTTCAAGTTTCAGAAATGCACTCAAACGAAAAGAAATGTTAGCTTTTTTGATGCATCCCTGCGTGGTCGTATAGGATTATTTTGGTGAAAATTACAAAGCTTGAAAAAAAAAGTTTTTCCTGGAAATGACCCCTCTTGGGGTAAAAACATGCGGGAAATCCGAATTTGATATTTTTGAAGCGAAAAAATGCTTCCCTGATTCAAGGAAGGCGTATTGTGTATTGAAGCAAAAATGCAATTTTTGCCTATAAACGGCGGTAAAAATGTGCGGAGAAAGAAAAAGCGTTGTGTTTAGACCAAAATATGTTATGTTCTTAAATTTTCGTGTCGATATACAGATTTTCTTGAACCCGAGAAATTTTATAAATGTGAAATTCGGATTTCCCGCACATTTTTGTCCCAAAAGGGGTCGTTTTTAGGCAAAAATCGCATTTTTGCGACTTTTCGCTTCAATAAACAAGTCTTCTCTGAATCAAGAAAGCGTTTTTTCGCTTCGAAAATGTCAAATTCGGATTTCTCCCATGTTTTCACCCCCTAGAGGGGGTCATTTCTAGAAAAAATTTTAAAACTTTTTTAATTAAAAAAAAATTTCTTGACCCTGGTGGGATCGAACCCGCGCCATAAACATGAAAGGCCAGAGTCCTATCCACTAGGCCAGCTTTTTTGAATCTTACCATGAAATAGAGCTTAAAAGAAAATCAAAATACTGTACAACAAATGTGAGAATTACCATTTTTCAAGAGGATCAGTTTTTGTAAAAAATGGCACAGCAAAAATTTTGAAGCCACTACTGCACTTTAAGGTAGTCACTTACAGAATCGTAGGTCGAAGTTAGAAAAATGCCAGAATTGTACATTTTTCATTTAAAAAAAGTTTTTTTCGCAGGCAAAATCAAATTGACTCAGGTGGGATTCAAACCCGAGACCCTTAGACTCAAATCTTGAAGCACTACCACTGAGCCAAGTTCACGATAAGATTGAATTTTTAATTTTGCTTATAATTTAATATGAATTTTTGATGTTCTACAAAGTTGTTCGCCGTGATCCCAGGAATTCAACGAGCTATCTCTCCGCCCAACCGGATTTAAATTCACCGAGATATAGCCTTAAAACGAAAAAAGTATGGGAAAACACATTTTTTAACAAATTTAAGGCCATATCTCGGTGAATTTAAATCCGTTTGGGCTGATAGATAGCTCGTTGAATTCCTAGGATCACGGCGAACAACTTTGTAGAAAAACACTTTTTACGAAAAAATTTAAAATTCTAGCATTTTTCTAAATTCGACTTGTGATCCTGTAAGTGACTACTACCTTAAAGTGCAATAACTCAAAAATTTGTTCAAAAAACGCATTTTTCAAAATTAAAGCACCAGTCTACTTTTGATGCCATGTGATAGAGCATAAAATTTTGAGCAATTTTTATTTTTACGGCACTACTTGAAAATCTAAGGGTTAAAAGTTATGAGTGAAACAAAAAAATTTTTAAAAGAGTTTGAACATTGAAACGAAGAGCCTGTATAATTTATGAATTTGTATTTAAAAAAGAAAGACGGCATTTTTGTTAGCCCAATGAGACGAACAAAATGACACCAAACTTATTCAATTTGAAGATTGTTTTGGGTTATTGAAACGAAAACATGAATCAGATTTTCGGCTTAGGCTTATGGTTAGGCTTAGGTTTAGGCCTAGGTTTAGGCTTAGACCGAGACTTAGCCTCGGCCTAAGACGAAAATTCTGATTCATGTTTTCGTTTCAATAACTCAAAACAATTTTCAAATTGAATAAGTTTGGTGTCATTTTGTTCTTCTCGTTGGGCTAACAAAAATGCTGTCTTTCTTTTTTAAATAAACCTAATAATTTTTTATATTTTAAGCAAATTCATAAATTAATTTCAGGTGCAGGCTATTCGTTTCAATGTTCAAACTTGTTTGAAAATTTTTTTGTTTCGCGCATAACTTTTCACTGTTAGATTTTCAAGTAGTGCCGTAAAAGCAAAAAATGCTCCAAATTTTGTGCTCTATCACATGGTACCAAACTCCCACAAAAGTAGGACTAGTCCTTTAAGCTTTTTTGGCTGTACCAACTATTGATTTTACAACGCTAATCCCCCAAAAAACATAAAAATCATAAATTCGTATCTTCATTCTTTTTCGAATTTAACAAAGGCGCTCTCACTTCATCCTCACCGGGAACACGGAGTGAATTCCCATTGTGCATGTTTTGCAAGTGAATTCCACCGTTTCCATGAACTTCTTCCTGTATGTCAGGCTCGGTCTCATCGACTTCATGGATGACCATATTTTCGAGATTCGTCGAACTATGTCCGCCTTGATGTGAGCTCACGCCTAGGGTTGGCGCGGCTAATGCCAATATCCCTTTGTTCGTACTCTTCTTCTGCTTATTTTTCTTCCCAAATAGACCCTTCTTTCGGTAGCTAAATTATGATAGAAGTTAATTGAAAAATACTCATGGCAAACTAGAAACGATTATGGCTATTATCAAAAAAGTCTATGACGTTTACTTGTTTTACTTGCGTCAATGGATATTGTCATTAACGCAAGAAATTTAAAATAGCTTTTTGATGACACTTAAAGGGGGTGCACGCCCAAGTATGCTTTTCGAAAAAAAATTTTTCTCCAAATTGGCTGATTTTTTGGTACTTGGGGGTTTTCGAACACGAGAAATAGATTGGAGCAAGTCCCCAGTTCTGAAAAATTTTCATGACCCCCTATCGGGGTACCCCATGTTAAAAAATCAATTTTTCCAACTTTTTTAGGACCAGTCCACTCGAAAAAACACTATGAAAAAGTTATAAAAAGTTCATGAAAAATGGAGCATTTTTTGTTTTTACAGTAACCTCAGAAACGTTATCGTTGTCGAGAAAATCGCATTTGAATTTGGCGATTTTTGAAATCTGTGTATTACAACTATACATGAACGCAGTGAAAATTTGTCCCTGAATCAATCCAAGTTGTGTATTGACGCAAAAATTCAAAATTTTTTGGCAATTTTTGTAAGCCGATGAAAAACGAAATTTTTTAAAATAAATTTTCTCATCAATACACAACTTTGATTGATTCAAGGACTAATTTTCACTACGTTCATGTTTTCGTTGTAATATACAGATTTCAAAAATCACCAACTTCAAACGCGTTTTTCTCGGCAATGATAACGATTCAGAAAAACAAAAGATGCTCCATTTTTCATGATCTTTCCGAATATATAATTTTTTCATAGTGTTTTTTCCGAGTGACTAGTGTTTTTTCCGAGTCCTTTTTGTCAAAAATTCGATTTTTGGAAAAAATTTGATTCGAGTTTTTGTCTAAAAATTGAATTTTTGATAAAAATCAAATTTTTGGAAAAAATCGAATTTTTTTATGAAAATTCAATTTTTAGACAAAAATTCGATTTTTTCCAAAAATTCGATTTTTTTACAAAATTCGATTTTTTCCAAAATTTAAAAGTTTGCCAAAAATTCAATTTTTAGACAAAAATCGAATTTTGATAAAAAAAATCGATTTTTTGTCAAAAAAATTGGATTTTTGATTAAAAAAATTGGATTTTTTCGAAAAATTGGATTTTTATCAAAAATTCAATTTTTAGACAAAAATTTGATTTTTGTCTGACAAAAATCGAATTTTGGTAAAAAAAAATCGAATTTTTGTCAAAAAATTCGATTTTTAACAAAAATTTAATTTTTAGTCAAAAATTATTTGTGAAAAATTCACAAATTTAGAAAATTTTAGAAAATTCGATTTGTTAAAAAAAAGTTTGATTTTTTCTAAAAATTCTATTTTTAGTCAAAACTTCAATTTTTTTAACCAAAATTCGATTTTCTCCAAAAATTTGATTTTTAGTAAAAAATTGGCTGAATAAATTTGAAAAATACTCACGTTTCCGAAAAATCGCCCATTCTCACAATCGACTGCAATGCATTGAGCCGACTTCTGGCTTGCATAGCTTGTCGCTCATGCAATTCCTCATCGACTAGATTTCTATCCGGATAAATCTGAAATTGAAAAAATTGCCAAAATTAATTTTCGCGTTACCCACCTCATGATTAACGAGAGCTCTGATGTTGGAGGGGTCTTTGGTCAACTCGTCGATCTCTTTTTCGAGCTCGCGGGATGTCCTGTCTTTGGTCTGTAAGCGTTTGAGCTTTTTCCTCCGTTCTCTTGTCGTTTCCGACTGTTTGAGCATCTGTTCATCATGTTCATCGATCAAGTCTACGTGGTCCACACCGCCTCTGAAAAGTTGATTTAGAAAAAACGAGCAAGAAAATGAAATTCTTACTCCTCAGCCATTTCATCGATTGTTTGTTGTCGTTTGAATGAGTGAGTTGATGGAACAGTAGACAACTTTTCTCTAAAAAATATTTTTTTAGAGAAACAACGAAAACCCTGATTCATGGTTTTCGTTTCAATAACCAAAAACAATTTTCAAACTGGATAATTTTTGTGTCATTGTTCGTCTCTATACAAATCATAGGTCGGTAAGGTGGGGGAGGGGATCCCCGATGAGGTGGTCCCCCATCACCTCCACCAAAAAAAACGACCTTTTTTTTAGTCTTCTGACACCCAATTTTTATGTACCACCTCATATGTTCGGCGGGGTCTATGCGTGATCACCCTCAATTTTGGGCCATGAGTGCATGGTCCCCCCTTCAAATTTGGGCTCGTGCGTAGTGGATCAGGGGAGAGGCTCCCCCCTTGCTGACCACAGTTGCACAGACCCCGGTCCAAAATTTTTGTTTTTATGACCCACCCCCCTCCGCAGTCTGGCGACCTTTGTTTAGACCTTCTAAAAAAATTGGTCTCCAGTGTCGGGGACCGATGACCTATCCCCCTTCCGCCCCATGACTTACCCCCTTCCCACCTCATGACCCACTCCCCTCCCTATCCCGTAACCCATGACCCACCCCCAGTCGAATTTGACCGGGGTACCGGGGTTGTGCAACTGTGAGGGGGAGGCTCCCCCCTTGCCGACCTATGATACAAATTATCAATATTCATTTTGTGAAAATTGAAAAAATCGATTAAAAATTCAAAAAAGTTTGTGTATTACAACGAAAACATGTACACCAGCTCAAATTTCAAACGCAATTTTATCAAAAACTACAACGATTCAGAACGTGCTGTAAAAACAAAAAATGCTCCATTTTTCATGAACTTTTCAAACTCCTTTGTCAATGCTATTGCTCGAAATAAACAAGTTGGGGACAACAAATTCCAATCATTACTTTATAGTCTCTTCATTCTCAATCATCATGAGCTTGTCACCGGCCTTCTTTTCCGTATAATCTCGTTGCAAATATGGGCGCATGTACCTCTTGCTAAACTTACTGAAATATTGCTAAAATTCCAATATTTGTAAATTCAATTCAAAAATTTAAAATACCATAATCGACTGATTTTTAACCGCTAGAAGGTCTTCCATTCCTTGAGTCATGTAGTTGACCATTCCTTTATTGAACTCGCAGAAAAGTCGAAAGTTGGTCTCGGTTTTATCCAAGTGAATATTTAGGTATTTCACGAGGTATTTTATTGTTCCACCCTAAAAGTGTCAAAAAATTAATTTTTTCAATTTTCTTGCGCTGCGCACGAGGCCATTTTTGTTAGCGCGCGTACTCTCAAAATCGGAGGATTTTGGGAGATTTTTGGCAAAAGTTCGAATATTTGGGAAAAAATCTAATTTTTAACAAAAAATTGAATTTTTGGAAAAAAATTGATTTTTTCCACAAATTCGATTTTTGTTAAAAATTCGATTTTTTGCCAAAAATTTCATACAGTTATTCTAATTCTGAGTGAGATCTTCGGCAGTATCACTTTTCGTACAATTGTTTTCGTACGGTACTTTTCGTACGAACTTTTCGTACAGGTACCTTTCGTACAATTATTTTTCATACGGACTTTTCGTACAGGTACTTTTAGTACAAATACAAGGGGGAGGGGGCAAAAGTCCTCGCGTAAGGGGCGGTATATCCTCGCATAAATTGCTCCTTAGGCGAAGACTTTTCGCCCCCTTGGCGAGTAATTTTGCCCCACCCCTTTGTATTTGTACGAAAAGTACCTGCACGAAAAGTTCGTACGAAAAATAATTGTACGAAAAGTACCGTACGAAAAGTTCGTACGAAAAGTGATACTGCCAGATCTTCCGCCAAAATTAATCCTACAGGGTGAGCCAAAAAACCGTACTTTTTGCGTTTTTTGGCGAAAAATTTTCAAAAAAATTTTTTTCAAAAATCACCTATGAGGGGTATTTTCATCCGAGAAATCGATTTCTCGCATCAAAATACCCCTCATAGGTGATTTTTGAAAAAAAATTTTCGCCAAAACGCTAATCTAGTCAATCTGAGAAAGATGTTCCCATGGTCAGCATGGGAACATCTGTCTCAAATTTCGTGCATTGTCAGCAAGAAGATTCTCAAGACCCTCTCCATGTATGGTTAATGAGGAATTGGCAACTTACTTGGATGAACACCGTGAACAAGATCACAATGTAAGTTGCCGAAAGTAGAGTACTCTTGGTCTCGTTTTCATCACTTATCATAAAAGCTAAACAGAAGGAGACTGCTCCGCGTAGCCCTCCATATGACTAAAAGTTTACAAATAGTAGTAACTTCTGTTTCATGTCGAGCTGGGCGCGCATGGCCGAATGGCTAGAACGCTAGCCATAAGATAGCCGTATAGTTTGAAATATATTAACTCATGTAAGTTGATGAGTCATGTATTTACCCCGAATTTGGCCCCAGTGGGGATCGAACCCGCGTCAATAACGTGAATGGTCAGCGTTCTAGCCATTCGGTCATGCGCGACCAATGCCGACATGAAACAGAGTTCATCTGTAAAAGTTTGAAAAAATTTTTCTCCCAATCTTTTTAAAGAAATTTTATTTACCATAATAATTTGTTCCTGTAATGAAATATAGCGGACGCCACCAGTAAACTGATTGACTATATAAGTGAGAAAGAAGGTGACTAAAAATGAAAATACAAAAATCTTGAATATTTTCGCTAGCACAATACCGACAACCCTGGCAAAAATGCACATAAGTAGCGAGTACAGGGAAAACATCGGATGCCAATCGCTCCAAAACCAGCTTGATTCATTTACTAGCATAACTCCCAACACAATAAAAATCAGCGATTCACTTACGGAGCTAAAAAAATTCGAAACTACTACCATAGGTTACCAAGAGGGGGGGGGGTACAGTACTCCCCTCTCACTACTCATCCTCGGACCTTCCGCTTTTATAGTCATTCATCCATCCATCATGAGGATTCGTGTACCCTCCCCCTTCCAATTCATTCATCATATAAATTTTTGAAAATTTTATCATGTACCCCCCTTGTACCTCCTGCAAGGCCATTCATCCATCCATCCTGAGGGTCCGGTGTATTCCCCCTACTGGTAAACTATGGCTACTACACAAGAGGGATGGGGGGGGGGTGGCTAAAAATCGAATTTTTGGAGAAAATTGAATTTTTGGCCACTCATGTGAAAATTTGTTCGAAAATTTTTTCCTGGAAATGACTCCTTCAGGAGTAAAAACATGCGGGGAATCCGAATTTGACATTTTCGAAGCGAAAAACGCTTCTCTAATTCAGGGAAGACCTGTGTATTGAAGAGAAAAGTTCGCAAAAATGCGATTTTTGCCTAAGTTCGACCCCTTTTGGGATAAAAATGTGCGGGGAATCCGAATTTGACATTGATAAAATCGGATTCAAGAAAAGCTGTATATCGACGCGAAAATTCGAGAAAATAACATATTTTGGTCTGAAAACAACACCTATAAACTTTTTACAATATTTAACCAATGATTTAATCCAATTAACAAATGATTTTCTCGAATTTTCGTGTCAATATACAGCTTTTCTTGAATCCGAAGAATTTTCTAAATGTCAAATTCGGATTCCCTGCACATTTTTACACCAAAAGGGGTCGTTTTTAGACAAAGATTTGCATTTTTACAACTTTTCGCTTCAATACACAGGCCTTCCCTGAATTAGGGAAACGTTTTTCGACTCGAAAATGTCAAATTCGAATTTCTTTATGTTTTACCCTGCAGAGTCATTTCCAGAAACAAAATTTAGAAAAAAATTTTACATGGGTGGCCCCCTATGAGAGTAGTAGCTCTCAATCATACGTGGGCAAGCAGAGGGGGAACAGGAACCCAAAATAAGAAGTGGTATTACAATTTGTCAGCCAGTAAGAAGAAGTAGGGGGGGGGGGGGGGGNTCATTTACTAGCATAACTCCCAACACAATAAAAATCAGCGATTCACTTACGGAGCTGACAACTTTAGTAATATACATAATACTAATAAAAGATTTTGCAGATAAATTCCCCATAGTATAATGTGTTTGGAAAAGCCCGCAGGAAATGATGCTAAACAAAAAAAATTGAACATTTTGTACAGGGTATCTAAAGAGAGAAAATAAAAGCGCTACCTACATGGCTCAGTGGATAAGTAAGGCGGTTGTCCGATCTGGCAAGTTAAGCAACGTTGGGCTCGCAGGTACGATCCCCGCAGGGTCAAAACTTTTGATTTTCAAAACAATTTTTGCTCCATAAAAATCAAAGTTTTTTTGAAAATCTAAAGTTTTGACCCTACTGGCCCAACGTTGCTTAACTTGCCAGATCGGACGATCACCTTACTTATCCACTAAGCTATGTGAGCAGCACTTTTATTTTCTCTTTCACTGAAACAGACTATATGTAAGACTGCAAAAAAATTTTTCTGAGATATCTGAGCAATTGAAATGGTCGGTGTTCCGCAGTAGGAAAAAAGTGCCAAAAAATTGAGTCGAATTTTAGAGCCGAAAAAATTGTTTTTACCACTTTTTTCTGCCGCGGAACACCAACCATTTCAATCCATCTTCAAAAAAATATGTTGTGCCAGTCTTATATGGTTACTGATATAAAAGAAAGCATCTCACCTAATAATGCCAGAAAAATGGAAAAGTTCACTAAAGACAAACGCCAAATAGGCCATGCCAAAAACCACGACTGGTTCAACCACTCGCACATGATGTGTAAATTTTGTCACATACGTCGAGATTACGCCGAAGATTAGACCAATTATAAGTCCACCAACGCTAACACACAAAAATGCTAGGATTCCAAGAACGCCCTTAAAGGACCAGTTCAGTGGGGGAAACAGTTGTTAATATTCGGAAAGTTCATGACAAATGGAGCATTTTTTATTTTTACGACATGTTCTGAATCGTTGTAGTTTTCGAGATAATTGCGTTTGAATTTGTTACAAGCTCTTCGTTGTAATACACAAACTTTTTTGAATGTTTTGCGGAAAAATCAATTTTTGCATCGATTTTTTCAATTTTCATAAAATGAAATTATAGTAAATTTTTATAGCTGAATGAGACGAACAAAATGACACCAAAATTATCCAATGTGAAAATTGTTTTAGGTTATTGAAACGAAAACATGAATCAGAATTTTCGGCCTAGGCTTATGGCTAGGCCTAGGCTTAAGCCTAAGCCTAGGCTTAGGCCTAGGCTTAGGCCTAGGCTTATGACTAGGCTTAGGCCTAGACTTAGACCGAGGCTTAGCCTCGGCTTAAGTCGAAAATTCGGCAATTAGGAAAAGTAGTGACAGAAAAAGTAGTGACGACAGAAAAGTAGTGACGGAAGAAAAGTAGTGACGGGGAAAAGTAGTGACAGCAGAAAAGTAGTGACGGGAAAAGTAGTGACGGCCAGAAAGTAGTGAGGGAATAGTAGAAAATTCAAATTTTTGTCATAAATTCAAAATTTTTCAAAAAATTCAGAGTTTTGTCAAAAATTCAAATTTTTTTCAAAATTGGGTTATAAATTTTAACCCCAAAAAAATTACTTTTAGGGGCAATTTTGTGCGAGGAGTCGATTGCGCGCATCGAAAAATATGAAAAAATTTTCCGGGGGGTCAAAAAATGAAAAAATTGCGTCAAAATTAGGGGGTATAAGTTTTAACCTCAACAAAATCATTTTTAGGGGTAAGTTTATGCTAGGAATCGATTGCGCGCATCGAAAAATTCTGAAAATTTTTTTCCGGGGTCAAAAAATTGAAAAAATGCGTCAAAATTAAGGGTTATAAATTTTAATCCAAAAAAATCACTTTTAGGAGGAAATTTTTTGCGAGGAGTCTATTGCGCGCATCGAAAAATTCTGAAAAAATTTTCCGGGGTCAAAAAATGAAAAAATTGCGTCAAAATTAAGGGTTATAATTTTTAACCCCAACAAAATCATTTTTAGGGGTAATTTTATGCAAGAAATCGATTGCGCGCATTCTCGAACCTTGAAAACAATTCCTTGACCCTGATTCAGGGGAAGAATCGGTGTATTGAAGCCTAAGAATCGACGGTTTTCTCATAAAAATCCGAAAATGTTTGATTTTCGCTTCAATACACCGATTCTTCCCCTGAATCAGGGTCAAGGAAGNTACCTCGCACAAAATTACCCCTAAAAATGATTTTGTTGGGGTTAAAACTTATAACCCCTAATTTTGACGCATTTTTTTCAATTTTTGACCTCGGAAATTTTTTCAGAATTTTTCGATGTGCGCAATCGATTCCTTGCATAAACTTATCCCCAAAAATGATTTTGTTGGGGTTAAAACTTACAACCCCTAATTTTGACGCATTTTTTTTCTATTTTTTGACCCCCAAAAAATTTTTCAGAATTTTTCGATGCGCGCAATCGACTCCTCGCACAAAATTACCCCTAAAAATGATTTTGTTGGGGTTAAAACTTATAACCCCTAATTTTGATGCAATTTTTTTCATTTTACCCTCGGAAACTTTTTTCAGAATTTTATGATGCGCGTAATCGATTCCTCGCATAAACTTACCCCTAAAAATGATTTTGTTGGGGTTAAAACTTATACCCCCTAATTTTGACTCAATTTTTTCATTTTTTGACCCCCCGGAAAATTTTTTCATATTTTTCGATGCGCGCAATCGACTCCTCGCACAAAATTGCCCCTAAAAGTGATTTTTTTGGGGTTAAAATTTATAACCCTAATTTTGAAAAAAATTTGAATTTTTGAAAAAAAATTGAATTTTTGAAAAAAAATTGAATTTTTGACAAAACTCTGAATTTTTTGAAAAATTTTGAATTTATGACAAAAATTTGAATTTTCTACTATTCTCTCACTACTTTCTGGCCGTCACTACTTTTCCCGTCACTACTTTTCTGCTGTCACTACTTTTCCCCGTCACTACTTTTCTTCCGTCACTACTTTTCTGTCGTCACTACTTTTTCTGTCACTACTTTTCCTAATTGCCCAATAGACTCCTCGCAAAAAATTTCCTCCTAAAAGTGATTTTTTTGGATTAAAATTTATAACCCTTAATTTTGACGCATTTTTTCAATTTTTTGACCCCGGAAAAAAATTTTCAGAATTTCTCAATGCGCGCAATCGATACCTCGCACAAAATTACCCCTAAAAATGATTTTGTTGGGGTTAAAACTTATAACCCCTAATTTTGACGCA